>CM035437.1:69877519-69937519 GCA_020310875.1 Ceratopteris richardii | reverse complement strand
GTCACAGTGTGATGTAGGAATGTTAGCCCACAAAATGGTTGATTTTTATGCACTAATGTGGTTCTATTTGGCCAGGGAAATATGTTTGATTGCAGGTATTTGAAGATTTAATCAATTGGATGAAAGATATTTGCAAAAGTCAAAGGTTTTGGTTTACTGCATTTAGTACCTCAGTTGGCAATGTTATGTCCAGATGCAAAAAAGGAAGGGGACTTGCTGAATGTGTATCACAGGCAGTTGGTGAGCAATCAGGGTAGTGAATCTCATGCATCCTCAAGTGGAAGCAGTCAAGATGAAGATGGAGAAGAAACAAAGAAATTGGTGTCTGATAGGCATAGCGCATTGGTTCGTGTGGATCAGTCCGATCATTGGAGAATCATGGAATGGCCAACATCTTTCGTAAGAGAATTCGAAGTTCCTCTTGGACAGAGTACCTCAGCAATGCTGTGCACTTCTCTGACGTTCACAAACATAAGCCATGACAACTCAAAGTGGGCGTGTACGATGCTGATGACTTTGGAGCCCGATTGAAGTTCTATGTGAAGACAAGAGATTTGCAGCGAGGCACTCAGATACATGATGAAATATTAAAATGAGATAAGGGGCGCTCTTCTTATTTTTTTATCCACGAAGGGTATGTGGCAGGAAGCGAAGCTACATATCGGGGGTGTGGCCCTTCGTGGGCTAGGTGCTGGTGTTTTTGATCGAAGGGGGGGAAGTGTGCAAAGGTATTGGGCAGACACAGAGGAGGTTCTCAGAGTTTTTTCCTTTTGGTGACATTGTGTAGAAGTGTGCATGCCCAGCCATAGAAGGGGGCTACTGTTCTTTCCCTCGTTGACTAGAGCATACCCATTAGAGTAAAAAGGGGGCCATTTTTCTCTGGTTGATGGGGCTGTTACAGGAGTTAACATGAAGTGGGAGGGAGACAAACTTATAATGCAGAGATGGCGTTTCCAGAACTGGCATGATGGATTATATTCTACAGTCTGGTCTGACAAGAAAAAAAACGGAAAAAAGGGGGGGTTTTTGTCCTCTGCCGCCCCATTACTCTGACATGAGGAAAAACGGAAAAGGGAGAGAATGGTTGTCATCTCTGGCGACGAACAGAAAAGGAGGGGGGGCAGGCCCGTTTCTTCTCAAGGGCTCTGACGGAAGAAACAGAAAAGAGAAGGGGGGCTCTCCAATTTTTTGCCGGTTTTTGTCCTCGTGTACAGAAGATGTCAGCCGCTGCGTCCTCATATCTGGAGGGAATGGTTGTGGTTGGGAGGAAGAGAAGCACGAGGAAGCTCCATGGCTATGAGAATAAAAAAATTAGCTGCTTTCATCGCGACAAAAAAGTATCCTTGATGTGTGAAGCTAAACGATTCTACATAGTAACCTATGGCAATCAGCAATGCCGGCATTGAACTAGATCTGCTCTATGCCCTCTACTCGCGAGTATCGGCAGCCACGCTATCCAGATCTGCCTACTAAGCTCTCATTCCTTCATGGATCTGGCCCGTTGATGCATGTCCTCTGATCTATGTATGGTTGCCTATGTCAGCTAATGCTGACTATGTGATTCAATCAGATTCCTTTATGAATTGGAGTCACATAGAGTCCTTTGGGGAATGTTGTCCACAGCCATTACCTATTCTAGAAGGCTTATCTGAGTTGCGTTCAGCAGAGAGAGGCCGATTTTCTTGTCCTCCAATTTTCAATTGAGGCTCTCTTCCTGTCTTAGTACCCACATATCAACTTCTGATAAGAGTGATGAATGACAAAGTTTAAGTTAGCACAGTAAGCTTCAGAGTACTGAAATGACATCGACTTGAGAGCACGGATCGCTTTTGATGGAGGTCTATCGTTCCTAATTGATCGCTCTCTACAGCAGCTCAAGTTCGTTGGATGATCAAGCTAGCTGAACCTGCTCCAGAGGTACAAACATGTCTTAAATCCTTAATACACAGAGAGAGAGACAGCTCGCTGCAATATCTTCACGTAGTTCTTTCGGCCAGCTAGCATGAGCGGTCCCATAATGAGGCAATTCATCGATAGATTCACTTTGAGAACAGTAGGAGCTCGTAAGATCCGTCACTCACTTGAATAAAAAAAAAACTCATCTTATGATATTGCGGGAGCTGTACAGATGAATAGACTTTATAAAGGAATTACAAAGATGATACGAAGCAGTGAGCTAAAAGTTTGTTAGTTTTCTGGGGAGGTTTTCATGGACTATGCAGGACAAAAGTAAAGAGAGGTCAGCAAGATTTTTTTCATTTCGCCATTGGAGGGGCACCTTAGCAGACTTTCAGAGAATTCTTTTGGGGGTTCAATCTATTGACAAGGTCACGGAGTGTGTGAGTTTTTTTTTTTTTGGGTCAATTTTTTTCAAAGAAACAGAATTTTATTGGTGTTTAAATTGGAAGAGGCCACTCTACAGAAGATCCACTATGGCTGGTTGGTTTGTTTGAGGCGACTATTAAACATTTCCAACTTGCATGTTTTTTTTTGCTTTTGAAGGATTACACAGTATGCCTAAGAGTTTTTTTCTATTTTCCATGTAATGTTGCAAATGACTCACATCTATTTTGGAGAAAGTAGAGAAAAGTCAGGAAGGAAATCATAGGGAAGGGTGCTTGTGGTCTGGTGTGCATCATTATTTTTTCTTTTTACCATTGATTGAGGCCTATGTATGAGTAGTGGCCTTTAGTGTGCCTACACGGATGACTATATGTAACTACACCCCCATATTTGCATATAGAGATGGTGCATTACAGAATCAACATTAGTAAATGATGTAGAGCTGGCACATCTCGATGAACTAAAAATCAATGGGGTTGATATATAAAACACTCAACGCAGTGCTAAATCTCGACTTGGTGACAGGTTCGTGTGTGCATATCATGACGTGGGAACAGAAGAATTGAGTGTGCGCAAAGGTTTCAATCCCAACATCAAGCCTTCTCATGAATAAAAAGGCAAAGAAGAATCTTCAATAGCATATGTTTAAAAATTGCATTACAAAGAGACGGAATACTTTGATTAAATGCAAAGACATTGCAAACATTAGGAATTCATTGACCTCTTGGAAAGAAATCGTTGAAAAAGGAGAAGACTGAAGATCCATTAACTTCACATCGATCCCCATGGGTTGGTTCTTGTAGGGAATGTGTGCTGCAATTATATGAGTAACTCATGTGGAAGAATTCAAAAGCTGTTGTTAAGACGTTCTTAGTTGAAAGAAAAAGAGAAAAAAAAAGGTTAGAAGTATAGAAAGATAAAGTGAAGGGAAAGAGAGAAAGAGGTTGGGCGTATGAGAGGGTGTGTGAGTATATGTGTGTGAGTGTATATGTGAAAGAGTGATTGTGGGAGTGAGTGTGTAGGTGTTTGAAGAGTGTGTGTGAGAGAGAAGAGGGGAAGTGTGAGAAGGGGGGTGTGTGTGTGTATGTGTGTGTAAGAGAGTGTGAGAGTGAAAGAAAGGGAGAGAGATAGGCTAAGAGCAAGAATAAGAAAGAAGAGGGGAATCAGGGATTAAGTAGTACGGAAATATGTGAGCAAGAAAACACTAGGGCGTACATTCACATACAATCTAGTGGTTTGGAGGAAAGCAAGTTAACTGATCTTGAGGAGTTAGAACAAAATATAAGCTCGTATATGCATTTTCCCTTGGACTGAGAGTGCAAAATCATTTTGGTGCGTTTGCCGGGAACATATGAGCTAGTGCATAGCCATAAGAAGAATCCGTTGCGAGATAATTGTGGGCTCTAGGTAATCCAAGTGGACCGATTCCGGGGAATTTAGATCAAATAAAGTCTCGTAAAACCACTTTTTCCTGCGGCATTAAGACATGTTCATTTGGTGCGTTTGCCGGGAATAGCTTGGTACGTCTCTATAAGAGAGTGCCATAGGTTCGCCTAGCGCCACAGGTTGGCCGAGCTTGCGGACCCCGCGATCTAGTACATGAGCGAGGGGAGCTCATCGTCAGGAGCAACACAAACTCAAAGAGAGGAACGCGCTCAGAGAAGAGCCCTTGAAAGAGAAAGGAGAAGGTGGGAACCGCGAGGTGAGTGGACCTCGATCGGCTCGAAGAAATCAGTCAGAAACGTGTATTCCCGTAGGAGAGTCGCGAGTCAAGTACGGAAGTTTGAAGGAGGGATCCTGAAGCCACGTGTGCTAAATTTCTGGGATCGAAGTGATATTGATATCACACCTCTGTTCGAAATGGCTCAGCGGATTTCAGTTCACTTGGGGGACTTCACCAAGTTTTCAGGAACTTGGGACGAAGATCCGGATAGTTTTATCCAGTTGTTTGAGGTTACTTGTGAGGCCAATGACGTAGTTGACCAGGATCAAAGGTTGAGAATTTTTCCGGCTATTCTCCGTGATGAGGCAGCCACTTGGTATGGGAATCTGACACCACAAGAACGTGGAACTTATCAGATGCTTAAGGAAGCCTTCTTGGCAAAGTTTCGACGACAAGGCTTCCAAGACAGATTGGCCCAACAAATGGATTATTTGCGACAAGGAGTCAATGAGAGCATCGATAACTATATTCAGAGAATGGAAACGTTAGTGAGAAAGATGGGCGTGAATGCCCCGAATGATGAGACATTGAAACGTAGATTCATTTCAGGATTGCGAGATCCTACGGCACAACAGCATATCAGCCTGACAAGACCTGCGACCTTAATGGATGCTAAGGAACAAGCAAGGCTTTGGGAGGAAGTACAATTATGCCAACAAAGAAAGATGGAACTCTTATACGAGCCTATGGGAGGCCCAGGAAACATACCGATGAAAGATCCTGGCCAAGGAAGTCCCGCATTGACGACCCCAGCTTTTGTAGCTGCCACTAGCACGCCAGGCGAGGTAAAGCCTGCGCTAACTGAAGAACGAATATTGGAGTTGGTCACACAAGCTATAAAAGCTGCCACAATAACTCAAGAGACATACACAGTAAAACCAGAGGTCACAACAAGCCCGAATCAAGTGTTTCGATCGAATACATGGTGTGGAAAGTGTCATGGTTACGGCCATTTGGCTTCAGAATGCCCCACAGTCTCGAGAGTATTCACAGATAGATCGCCACCTAGGATGCGTTGTACTTTTTGTGGAAGGAAAAATCACACAGAGGACCGATGTTACAACAAGAGAGCCTATGAAGAAAGGACCATGAAAGCAGGAGATACAAGAGAAAGACCTTACACGGGATTGCCCGCTCAAAGTGTACCACCTACATCTCGTTGGGAAAACAGACCAACTTATGGATATGGTGCTCAGGGTCAAGGAGGAGACTATTCAAGAGGGGCCGCGCGTGATCAAAGAAGAGATGGTCCAATCCAGTGCTGGAGATGTCATGGCTTTGGCCATACTCAATCTAGATGTCCAAACGAAAAGAAGCCAATTGATTATACCCCGCTATGTAGGTACTGTAGTGGAGAAGGCCACTTTGATGAGGATTGTCCAAAACGAAGAGCTTCCGCCGGCAAGGAAAAAGGACCAGTAGGATCCTCGAACTATGTTGATACTCAGATGCATATCACATCAAGAGCTCAAGAACACGTTCCTACGATCGGAGTAGTGTTCAAGACACCGAACCCTCAAGAAGGCTCTAGCTCGTCAATGCACTTTGTGGATGCTTACGAGGCCAAGAAACTACACAAGGATCCAACTGTAGCAGTAGTCACAAGGATGCAAGAGTATTCGAAGAAGAATCCAGGAGGCGAAGGTGAAGAAGGGAGTCAAGGGAGGATAGCTGAACACGAAGAGGTAGAAAACCAAGTTGGAGGATTTGTTGAGCAACAAGAGTTTGAGGATGGGGAAGAGGTTGAGATTCTTCCACCAGTGACCAAGGAGTTTGTGCCAGGCATAGCACCATTCCCTGAAAGACTGAAAGCCCCTAAGATTAGAAAGGAAGGACAAAGTTCGGAAGAAGTAGATATTGTGAAGTTACTTGCTGACACTGAAGTCACGCTGGACATTGGCACATTGCTAAAATGTTCGCCTGTTTATAGGAAACAATTCTATAACGAATATATAAAGAAGCCAAGGAAAGCTCGAGACAAAAATAGACAAGATAAAGATGTCCAAGGTATCATTCAAAGCATTACGACGCAAATTGATTCGAACGCTCCAGCTGTGACGGTCGAGATTAAAGGATATGCAGTCCCTGGTGCTCAATTAGATAGTGGAGCCGCAGTCAACCTGATGACGGAGTTCATGATGAAAGCTTTAGGCCTCAACCACATGGAAGAGACGCCGATGTCTTTGAGAATGGCGGATCAAACACAAGTGAAGCCTGCGGGCCTTTTGAAGAATGTAAGTACAATTGTGGGCGGTTTAGAGTTTAAAGTTGATTATCTGATAGTAAGACCAAGGACCTCGGAGGCTACCTTCTCGATCCTACTTGGACAGCCATGGTTGGTGCAAGCCGAATGTGTGCATGACTGGCGCACAGGTTTTATTTCGATAGGGCCAAAGTCTGATCGGATTCAAATACAAGTATCCCCACCCTCGAACAACAAGAAGAAAACAATAATAGTCGATGAGATGGAAAAGAAAGAAAAGGAGAAAGCAAGGCACGAGAGTGCACGAGCTAGGTTTTCCTTGAACTCAGACAACTACAAGAATCTGCTTCAAGACGGGTTCAACTTGCAGCTCTTTAAGAATCAAGACACGAAGATGGGAGAGTATCAAAATCCATTGCTCTATAACGACGATTCCGATCAGGAGTTGCTAGGATGGTTGACGCACACAAGAGAATTTGAGTGCTACATGTTGAGTATAGACACAAGTAAAAACAAAGCTACTCAGTCCCTGGAGAAAGGAACTTCGAGAGAAGAATTGGAACTAGAACTAGCTGCGGCGATGGAAGTGCAACAGTTGCGAGACAGAGTTAGAATGCTAGAAGCAGAGATTTTAAAGAGGAGTCAAGAATCAGAAAAGGAAGCGAAGAGTAAGACCAAAGTGTCGGAAGCCATCGCAAAAGCTGAATTGAAGAAACTAGGTTCAATCGGAAGAGAACAAGACAATGATTTGCTGACCAACCATGCACGCGTGATCGGAGAGCACATTCCAATCACAGTGTCATCGAAAAATAAAGACTATTCGCGAGAAGCTCAGTTGGAAAAATGGGAAGTCTTTCCAGAAAAGTTCTTGAGTGTAGGGTCAGAGCTACCAGATGGAGTACGAGACTGTATTAAAACGACACTCAAAAATTTTAGCGAGGCCTTTGCATGGTCGTACAGTGATATGAGAGGAATTGACCCCCAAATCTGCCAACATTACATAGACTTAGAAGAAGGCACACCACCAATATGTCAACGACTCAGGCGAACGAATCCAGTCTACTCGGAATTGATCAAGCTGGAATTGACCAAATTATTGGAGGCAGGATTTATATATCCCATCGCATCCAGCGAATGGGTATCACCAATTGTAGTTGTGCCGAAGAAAAATAAGAAAATCCGTATTTGCATAGATTATCGAAAGTTGAACGAGCGCACAAAGAAGGATCACTTCCCCTTGCCATTTACTGATCAAATCTTGGATAGAGTGGCTGGCCATAAATTGTACTCATTTTTGGATGGTTTCAGTGGGTACAACCAAATCCAAATTCATGAAGAGGATCAATCCAAAACTACTTTCACGACAGAATGGGGTACGTATGCATATCGGGTGATGCCATTTGGATTATGCAATGCACCGGCCACATTCCAGAGAGCAATGATAGCTGCATATCAAGACTACCTGCAGGATTGGATGGAGATATTTCTTGATGACTTTGCAATCAGAGGCGACGATGAGAACATGATGGAGAGGATCGAAGCAATTTTAAGAAGAAGCATTGAAAAAGGCATCGCATTGAATCCTGAAAAGTGTACATTTGGAGTACAAAGAGGATTGCTTTTGGGTCATGTCATTTCCAAAAAAGGGATTGCGGTTGACGAGGACAAAGTGGAGAAAATTGGACAACTTCCACCACCGCAAAACTTGCGACAACTCAGAGGATTTTTGGGCCATGCAAATTATTATCGCCGTTTTATATTAAATTTTGCATCTATAGCGGCACCACTGACAACTCTCTTAAGGAAGGATCAACAATACCAATGGACGGGAGAGTGTCAAGTCGCATTTGACTCGATCAAAGAGAGGTTAATAAATGGACCGATTTTGGTAGCACCTGATTGGACGAAGGAATTTCATGTACATACCGACGCTTCTCATACTGCAGTTGGAGCAGTACTATGCCAAGCCGACGAGAAAAAGTTGGATCATCCTATTTACTATGCAAGTCGCAATTTGAATAGCACTGAGAGGAATTATACGACTACGGAGAAGGAATGTCTCTCGATGATCTTTGCGGTGAACAAATATCGGCATTACTTGATGGGAAAGCATTTCACTTTTTATGTGGATCACGAAGCCCTTAAGTATATCATTAATAAACCAGAGTTATCAGGACGACTGATGAGATGGATGCTACTTCTCCAAGAATTCCAGTTCACGGTGGTCACCAGACCAGGCAAAGCACATATATTGGCCGACCATTTATCTCGAATTGTTAATGAGGAGCCAATCTCTGGTGTGCCCGACGATGCTCCTGATGGACATCTATTCCAGGTTGATGCGAAAATACCTTGGTATGCCGATTTGGTGAATTTCTTATGCACTACTAAATATCCGCCAGGAGCAAGCAAGAGAGAGAAGCAAAAGCTGTTAGCATTAGCAAAGCACCATAGCATCATTGGGGGGCAACTCTATCGATATTTTGTTCACGAGAGCATTTATCGGAGGTGTCTCGAGGAAGAAGAGGCAAATCTAGTGTTGAGGGCTTTGCATGACGAACCTTGCGGTGGACATTTTGCTGGTGAACTGACAGCAAGAAAGATTTTATTAGCAGGGTATTGGTGGCCAACATTGTTCAAGGACTCGCACACATACTGTAAGAGATGTGAAAAATGCCAACGAATGGGCAAACCCACATTATCACATGCTTCTCCTCTTACGCCGGTGTTGGCTCTTAAGCCGTTTGAGAAATGGGGAATTGATTTTGTGGGGCCTATTGATCCTCCCTCACGACGAAGATCCAATAGGTATATCTTGGTCTGTACTGATTATGTTACAAAGTGGGTGGAAGCCAAAGCTCTGAGGACTGACCGAGCTGTTGATGTAGCGAAATTTCTGTATGAGCAAATTATCACTCGATTTGGATGCCCATTGGAAATAGTGAGTGATAGAGGGACACATTTTGTCAATGAATTGATCGAAGAATTGATGGAACTCTACAAAATCAAACATAGAAAGAGCACTCCATATTATCCAAGGGCAAATGGACAAGTGGAGGTCACCAACAAAATCCTTGAACAGATTCTGACAAAAACAGTAGCTGTGCATAGGAGAGACTGGGATGAGAGACTTTTGGAAGCTTTATGGGCATATCGAACATCCTACCGAGTGACGACAAAGAGCACTCCGTTCTCTCTAGTATATGGCGAGGAAGCCATTTTCCCTATCGAAAAAGAAGTGCCGACATTAAGAGTGGCCATTGAAGCCAGATTGGGCGAGGAAGAGTCATTGAAGGAAAGGTACATACAATTGGTCAAGCTGGGAGAAAAGAGACTTATCGCACAACAAAGTTTGGAAGCTATTCAGAAGAGACGTAAGGAAAGGCATGATAAGAATCTAAAAACCTATGTGATTCAAGAAGGGGATTTGGTACTAGTCTATGATAGTAAATATTATAAATTCCCAGGAAAGTTGCAGACAAGATGGGCGGGGCCGTTTAAGGTGGTGGAACTCAATCCCAATGGTTCCATGCAAATTCAAGATTTAGGAGAAGAATATGCTCCCGTGAAGGTTAACGCGCTTCGAGTTAAACCATATTTCAAGTGATGTTAGGATGAGAGAAGCCAGACAGGATCCAAACGAAGTGACGAAGTAAACTCCTTGTACATACATGTATAGTATTATATATATATGCGCATATGTAAGCTATGATTTGTGTGTCATAAATATCATTCCTTGCTAACTCAAGCATTTGGACTTCTAATATTTTTTGTGTTATGCAGAGACTGTTAGAGCCTAAGTAACAAAATGGCAGACCAAATTACGCAACTCTACTTGTACGAGCTAAGGATATATTTCTCGGACCAAACGTTCGCTCGCATGGATATAGATGTCGACGACCTTGAGACGGAATACGATGTTGAGGAAGCGCATTGGCTGGTATGCTTTATAAACCAGGATTTGGGTGTTGCATTTTATATTGAGTGTCTTGAGGAGTACCTAGCTCGACATGTAGGATGGGCGGGAGATCGATACTACTATTTTGATCCTTTGAGGGAAATGCCTAACGAGGAAAATGATATCACATGGGCTTGGGCAGATGTGCTGACGCTAGGAAGTGATGACGGAGCTCCTGAAGTTGAGCCTGACTCGCCTTAGAGAAGTTGTCGGGATTCGAGTACGATGTGAGACTGCATGAGACATTCCGGGGACTCACATTCTAGGACACCTAGGGATAGGTATACGAGGGACTAAGGCATAGCTGGTTGTAGTTACCAAGTGAAAAGTTGAATCGATGAATACATATGTAGTGTCTATAGCTGAGAGGATGAAGTGAAGAAGTGGTTGATCTGTCAAAGGCTAGAGTGTATCTGTTTTGCATGTATGTGTGGGAACGGTGGGTAAAGTCCCTTTCTTCCTCTCCCTAATTCTCAGGACCTGGGTGAACTAATTAACTATGAAAAGAAAAACGAAAAAGGAAAGAAGAGAAAAAGAAAATGTGTTGTGTGATCGTACCAATGCGCTATGGTGGGCTAGTAGGTGGGTGGATTTATCCTCGCCGGGTGGTTAGGACCACGAGCCGCAGCTAGTTTCGCCATAGGCTTGGGATGTATATGTCTGTGTCTTAGCTACGCGCCATAACGGGTTGGTAGGTGGGTGGAGCCATCGTGGCTGGGTAGTCACGACCACGAGCCGCATCCAGCTTCGTTATGGGCTAGCTGATATATGTTATGTGTTATCATTGTGTGTTTGTGTGTTGTGCGCTGCATTGCATTGGTAGATGGGTGGAGTCAACCTGATCGGGCGGTCAGGTCCACGAATCGCATCCAGTGTCAATGTAGGCCAACGTGTGATTAAAATAAAATTTTCATATGAAGTTATTCCCCACTCCTGAGGGGGAGAGAGAGAGAGGAGAGGGCGATGATCGCCTGGAAGGGAATGTTAGTTGCTTGTGTGATTAGTATGTGTTGGCTTGCGACAGATCAGCTCACTTTGGATCAACGTTCTTGAAGGCACAGAGACTGTATATGTACTTATGGATGAAGCTTTAGCGAGGTAATGCAACGGTAGTGCTTTATAACTTGTGTGCTATATCTAAGGGTTTTTCTAGTATGTGTGACACTCCAGGGTTCTGATGTATGTCTTCACTTGCACTCGAGTTTCGATGATTTTTGTAGGACGACGATGGGGATCCTTCGGGAACGTCTAGTCATGAAATGGTTGTACATAGCGAATAGTAGGTCAATAAAAAGGGTTATGCATTTTGGGTATCTTTGCATCTCCGATTTGATTTATTTTAGTGTTGTTGTTTATTTTGGTATTTTCTTTCTGTTTTTCGCAATGCTAGTTTCATGTGTAAGATATGGAAAGGTATGTATGTGTTGTCTTGGTTGAGACCATTTTCCGTAATGGAATGTATGAGCAAATTGATGCATGGCTGAAATGGAATTGCATATATGCGCATGATCTTGAATCATTTTGGAAGTGACTGATTTGAATGTATTTATGAGTGATTTTTGAGCACTAATAGCTTCGATGAGTGCAGGTTCAGTGGAAATGGCGGCTCGATGAAAGGTATGTGAACTAATTGGAAATTAACATATTCATGGTTGTTTGGACTTTATTGCAGCCAAAGTGGCTCGTCGAGGACGACTTCGCAATTTAGAAGAGGGAAGTATGTTAGCCCACAAAATGGTTGATTTTTATGGTCTAATGTGGTTCTATTTGGCCAGGGAAATATGTTTGATTGCAGGTATTTGAAGAGTTAATCAATTGGATGAAAGATATTTGCAAAAGTCAAAGGTTTTGGTTTACTGCATTTAGTACCTCAGTTGGCAATGTTATGTCCAGATGCAAAAAAGGAAGGGGACTTGCTGAATGTGTATCACAGGCAGTTGGTGAGCAATCAGGGTAGTGAATCTCATGCATCCTCAAGTGGAAGCAGTCAAGATGAAGATGGAGAAGAAACAAAGAAATTGGTGTCTGATAGGCATAGCGCATTGGTTCGTGTGGATCAGTCCGATCATTGGAGAATCATGGAATGGCCAACATCTTTCGTAAGAGAATTCGAAGTTCCTCTTGGACAGAGTACCTCAGCAATGCTGTGCACTTCTCTGACGTTCACAAACATAAGCCATGACAACTCAAAGTGGGCGTGTACGATGCTGATGACTTTGGAGCCCGATTGAAGTTCTATGCGAAGACAAGAGATTTGCAGCGAGGCACTCAGATACATGATGAAATATTAAAATGAGATAAGGGGCGCTCTTCTTATTTTTTTATCCACGAAGGGTATGTGGCAGGAAGCGAAGCTACATATCGGGGGTGTGGCCCTTCGTGGGCTAGGTGCTGGTGTTTTTGATCGAAGGGGGGGAAGTGTGCAAAGGTATTGGGCAGACACAGAGGAGGTTCTCAGAGTTTTTTCCTTTTGGTGACATTGTGTAGAAGTGTGCATGCCCAGCCATAGAAGGGGGCTACTGTTCTTTCCCTCGTTGACTAGAGCATACCCATTAGAGTAAAAAGGGGGCCATTTTTCTCTGGTTGATGGGGCTGTTACAGGAGTTAACATGAAGTGGGAGGGAGACAAACTTATAATGCAGAGATGGCGTTTCCAGAACTGGCATGATGGATTATATTCTACAGTCTGGTCTGACAAGAAAAAAAAACGGAAAAAAGGGGGGGTTTTTGTCCTCTGCCGCCCCATTACTCTGACATGAGGAAAAACGGAAAAGGGAGAGAATGGTTGTCATCTCTGGCGACGAACAGAAAAGGAGGGGGGGCAGGCCCGTTTCTTCTCAAGGGCTCTGACGGAAGAAACAGAAAAGAGAAGGGGGGCTCTCCAATTTTTTGCCGGTTTTTGTCCTCGTGTACAGAAGATGTCAGCCGCTGCGTCCTCATATCTGGAGGGAATGGTTGTGGTTGGGAGGAAGAGAAGCACGAGGAAGCTCCATGGCTATGAGAATAAAAAAATTAGCTGCTTTCATCGCGACAAAAAAGTATCCTTGATGTGTGAAGCTAAACGATTCTACATAGTAACCTATGGCAATCAGCAATGCCGGCATTGAACTAGATCTGCTCTATGCCCTCTACTCGCGAGTATCGGCAGCCACGCTATCCAGATCTGCCTACTAAGCTCTCATTCCTTCATGGATCTGGCCCGTTGATGCATGTCCTCTGATCTATGTATGGTTGCCTATGTCAGCTAATGCTGACTATGTGATTCAATCAGATTCCTTTATGAATTGGAGTCACATAGAGTCCTTTGGGGAATGTTGTCCACAGCCATTACCTATTCTAGAAGGCTTATCTGAGTTGCGTTCAGCAGAGAGAGGCCGATTTTCTTGTCCTCCAATTTTCAACTGAGGCTCTCTTCGTGTCTTAGTACCCACATATCAACTTCTGATAAGAGTGATGAATGAAAAAGTTTAAGTTAGCACAGTAAGCTTCAGAGTACTGAAATGACATCGACTTGAGAGCACGGATCGCTTTTGATGGAGGTCTATCGTTCCTAATTGATCGCTCTCTACAGCAGCTCAAGTTCGTTGGACGATCAAGCTAGCTGAATCTGCTCCAGAGGTACAAACATGTCTTAAATCCTTAATACACAGAGAGAGAGACAGCTCGCTGCAATATCTTCACGTAGTTCTTTCGGCCGGCTAGCATGAGCGGTCCCGTAATGAGGCAATTCATCGATAGATTCACTTTGAGAACAGTAGGAGCTCGTAAGATCCGTCACTCGCTTGAATAAAAAAAAAACTCATCTTATGATATTGCGGGAGCTGTACAGATGAATAGACTTTATAAAGGAATTACAAAGATGATACGAAGCAGTGAGCTAGAAGTTTGTTAGTTTTCTGGGGAGGTTTTCATGGACTATGCAGGACAAAAGTAAAGAGAGGTCAGCAGGATTTTTTTCATTTCGCCATTGGAGGGGCACCTTAGCAGACTTTCAGAGAATTCTTTTGGGGGTTCAATCTATTGACAAGGTCACGGAGTGTGTGAGGTTTTTTTTTTTTTGGGTCAAATTTTTTCAAAGAAACAGAATTTTATTGGTGTTTAAATTGGAAGAGGCCACTCTACAGAAGATCCACTATGGCTGGTTGGTTTGTTTGAGGCGACTATTAAACATTTCCAACTTGCATGTTTTTTTTTGCTTTTGAAGGATTACACAGTATGCCTAAGAGTTTTTTTCTATTTTCCATGTAATGTTGCAAATGACTCACGTCTATTTTGGAGAAAGTAGAGAAAAGTCAGGAAGGAAATCATAGGGAAGGGTGCTTGTGGTCTGGTGTGCATCATTATTTTTTCTTTTTACCATTGATTGAGGCCTATGTATGAGTAGTGGCCTTTAGTGTGCCTGCACGGATGACTATATGTAACTACACCCCCATATTTGCATATAGAGATGGTGCATTACAGAATCAACATTAGTAAATGATGTAGAGCTGGCACATCTCGATGAACTAAAAATCAATGGGGTTGATATATAAAACACTCAACGCAGTGCTAAATCTCGACTTGGTGACAGGGTCGTGCGTGCATATCATGACGTGGGAACAGAAGAATTGAGTGTGCGCAAAGGTTTCAATCCCAACATCAAGCCTTCTCATGAATAAAAAGGCAAAGAAGAATCTTCAATAGCATATGTTTAAAAATTGCATTACAAAGAGACGGAATACTTTGATTAAATGCAAAGACATTGCAAACATTAGGAATTCATTGACCTCTTGGAAAGAAATCGTTGAAAAAGGAGAAGACTGAAGATCCATTAACTTCACATCGATCCCCATGGGTTGGTTCTTGTAGGGAATGTGTGCTGCAATTATATGAGTAGCTCATGTGGAAGAATTCAAAAGCTGTTGTTAAGACGTTCTTAGTTGAAAGAAAAAGAGAAAAAAAAAGGTTAGAAGTATAGAAAGATAAAGTGAAGGGAAAGAGAGAAAGAGGTTGGGCGTATGAGAGGGTGTGTGAGTATATGTGTGTGAGTGTATATGTGAAAGAGTGATTGTGGGAGTGAGTGTGTAGGTGTTTGAAGAGTGTGTGTGAGAGAGAAGAGGGGAAGTGTGAGAAGGGGGGTGTGTGTGTGTATGTGTGTGTAAGAGAGTGTGAGAGTGAAAGAAAGGGAGAGAGATAGGCTAAGAGCAAGAATAAGAAAGAAGAGGGGAATCAGGGATTAAGTAGTACGGAAATATGTGAGCAAGAAAACACTGGGGCGTACATTCACATACAATCTAGTGGTTTGGAGGAAAGCAAGTGAACTGATCTTGAGGAGTTAGAACAAAATATAAGCTCGTATATGCATTTTCCCTTGGACTGAGAGTGCAAAATCATTTTGGTGCGTTTGCCGGGAACATATGAGCTAGTGCATAGCCATAAGAAGAATCCGTTGCGAGATAATTGTGGGCTCTAGGTAATCCAAGTGGACCGATTCCGGGGAATTTAGATCAAATAAAGTCTCGTAAAACCACTTTTTCCTGTGGCATTAAGACATGTTCAAGGAATAATATTGTTAGTTGGTCAAATAGTAACCAACAAGTTCATGAAAAAAAGTATTATGAATAAAAATAAATAAATTAATAAATAAATATGTGTGTATGTGTATGTATGTATATGTGTATATGTCTATCTATGTGTATTTATGTGTGTATGTGAGTGTATAAAATGACATAAGAGTGACTTCATAGTTTGGAGGCACATACAAATCCTTTACAATAAAGAGACCATGAACACCACCAACTACCAGAAGGAGCAATCATATAGGGATTATCCAAAAAGTTAAAAGCCTCTCCATCTAAAGGAAGTGGTCCTCTAATAAAAATGTGTTTCTTTCATTGATTCAGCGATCATACTTTGAAGTACCAAGAAAAGAAGAGTATTGAGTGAGAAAAAAAATTCCCAATACTCAATACTCTTACTATGTATTCATAATCAGTTTCTTGCGTTAACAAAACCATCAATTATATGACGAGTCTTTATCCACATTTAATCTTAATAGGCTGAGGTAAAAAAAAAAATATTGGGGATTGTACAACCCGCCAACAGTAAATAGTTTCTTCTTTTATCATATGCTTGTACTCGAGGATGATCACGAGCTGGCAATGGATAATCTCCAACTATTTCAATCTATAACCTAGGAGGTAGAGGATTTCGAGGAACCTCAACTTGTAATTGATAAATGGCATGTGAGTGACATGTACAAGGAATATTAACATTATTAGTAGGAGAATCATCATCATCATCATCATCATCATCATCATCATCAAGAAGCAAATATTCATGTATATGAAGTAAATTTTTATTTTTTATATTATTTTAAAATAAAATAATGACATTATTTTATGGAATCAATACATACCCAAGCATCATTACATTGATAAAGTGGTGGTGCATGCTCAAAAATACCATAATCTACCTCATGTTCAATACATTCCAACCGTGGTCTTTGATATGTGCTATAGCAAAGATTACACCAACATATAATATGATCTTGATAGAGAAAAACATCATAATCCCTATCAGAGGAGACATGTGAAGTTGTTGGATGTTTAGGAGTTGATGGAGTACCCTCTGATTGATCACTATGTGATTATAATATGACAATAAAAAAACATATATCATTCATGTAGGTTTCTATCAAATATTAGAATTAAAAGTTTGATATACTTATAGTAAGTATTCCTTCCATGGTTAGGAGAAGGTGGTGGAGTTCCCTCTAATTGATCAAAATCTGATCGTGTATGAAAAAAAGGTAGTAGATATTAATAATCTGATTATTTACATACATACACATTCATATGTACACATTTACACATACACACATACTCATATATACACAAACACACATTCTAACATCTAAATACACATACAAAATCATAAATTTATGACGTGTGTATGTATTATGTATGTATATGTATGTATATATGTGTGTATGTGTATGCATCTTTCTGTATGTGTATGCATCTTTGTGTATGTGTGCGTGTATATGCATATGTGTATGTTTGTGTGTTGTGTATGTGTATTTTTGTGTATGTGTGTATGTATTTGTGTATGTTTATTATATTTTATTATTTTTAATAATATTATAATATAAATGTTTTTATTCATTTTAATAGCATTGATGGCTAATTATCTTCCTACATCTCTTGTTTCTAGTACTCTCCATACATCTGACAACTATCTTTTGACATCTCTACTCATGTATGATGATTCATGACTATTTGCACACTCATGTATGTGTGTGTATATGTTTGCCTATGTATATGTGTGTGTATGTATATGTGTGTGCATGTGTATGTGTGTGTATGTGTATGTATGTATTTGTAAGTGTATGTGTGTATATGTATTTGTGTATGTGTGTATGCGTGTTTATAAATTGAAAGTTTTTTTTTGTATACTGATCCTTTTTTGTTTTGAGATTAAAATAATAGGAAATATCATATGCTAGAAAGAAATAAGAGAAGAGCTCACATACGTGTATGTGTGTATATGTATGTGTGTATGGTATATCTAGTGTTGGAACATCAAGCTTAAACTATGCTTGAGGCGGATTTGATCTACATCAAAAGCTATCACTTGGATTACGTCGAAGAATATCTGTTGGGAGAGTTCTTTTACTATGCTCATTTATTGTATTAAAAAAAAATATTTTTCATGGATCTTTTACCAGTTAAAAGTAGATCAAACTAGATCTTCACTTTTCGTAGATTGTAGGAAAGCAAATTGATTCCCTCAAACAACCATACCCACCTTCATTTGAATTTAGAATCCACTTGTAGAATTCTTGGATCACTTCTAGAGTCTATATAAAGACTTCAAATCACTTGTACAATACATGGAAGCAATATACATACACTTGTGACCATCATTGTCTTGCTCCTTCATTTCTCTGCATCATCTTCTTCACCAACAATAATCTTGGAGAGGCTGTTGCTCTCTCTACATAGCTTCAAATTAGATGATACATGGTTCGTTGGAAACTATTAGTGTCCAGTTTATGCCTATAAATTTTCATATCATTTGGTGTATTAGATTATGAGAAATTGTAGTTTTACTATCTCGGGGTCAATCTCTACATATTCCTGAAAAATAGGAAGTACCACCGTTGAGTGTTTGATTCATTCCTATAGCATATTTTGCTTATTCCTTATACTTTTGTGTATTATATACAACTAACTCTATGTTTGTCATTGCCATAAAAGGATTTGTTCTAATTGTAATCACGTTGTTTGCTATGAGCATTTGAAGTTCATTGACTCTTCCATAGATAGTAAGTTTTTTGAGCTAGTCGATGCACAAACCTATCTGTTTTGTATCGAATCTTTCTCCTTCATGCTCCAAAGTACCTAGTGCATTTTATTGCATGCCTATAAGGTCTTTTTAAGTCTCCATAAGCCAAGGGCTGGTCTTGTGCCAGTTGGCTGGACCAAACTTTGTCGCTTTGCAACCCATTTTTCTACCTCCTACAAGCTTCTCCAAGTTCTTTCAGTGGTATCACAACAAGATCAAGATGGGTGACAGCTTTCCCTCAATGATCGACAAGCTTGATTGACACAAATACGCGGCTTGGCAAATCAGAATGGAGGCCTATTTGCAAGGTAGAAATCTTTATGGAATTGTAGCAGGTGATGAAGCTATGCCTATTCCAAGATCCAAAGGAGGACCT
The DNA here is from genome assembly GCA_020310875.1 of Ceratopteris richardii. NCBI lineage: Eukaryota > Viridiplantae > Streptophyta > Polypodiopsida > Polypodiales > Pteridaceae > Ceratopteris > Ceratopteris richardii. The sequence goes on along the minus strand of CM035437.1, from coordinate 69,918,588 downwards.
ACACAAGAGGAGAGAGATAAACTCACGCTTTGGTGCACAAGGGATGCTCAAGCAAGCTCATACATACTAAACTCTATCTCGAATTTTCTATTACCACATATTAGAGGATGCAAGACATCTCAAGAGACTTGGGATGCCCTCGAGACTTTCTTTTCTGCTAGTACCAAAGCAAGAAAGAATCATCTTTGGAACGAGTTCAAGCAAATGAAGAAGATACCTAAACGAACCATCACAGAGTTTGTTACCAAGGTCAAGGAGGTTGCGGATCAGTTAGCATCCATTGGAGAGATGATTGAAGAAGAGGCTATCATGAGTCAGATTCTCAATGGGATTCGAAGTGATAAGCAATGGCAATCCTTCACGATGGCTTATGATCTCATCATGGATGTGCAAACTCTAGACTTCAACATCTTTCTTGGACAACTCTTCAATCAAGAGGCCAACAATAGCATAAAGGAAGGTAAATCCTAATATGGTAATTCAACTAGTGCTTTATATGTAGATAAGAAGGATAAGAAGTTGAAAGGCAAGAAGAAGGAAGAAGATGAAGAAGAGACTTCCCAACAATAATTATTCAGAAGATCAACCACATGAAGACTCATTGCTTCTTATGAATCTAAGCCACAAAGAAGGTAAAGAAGATGATCATTTGTTCTACATAGATTTAGGATGTTCAAATCATGTTACAGGCAACATTGCTCTTCTATCAGATTTGGAAAGTCCAAAGCATAAACATGAAGTACAAATAGGGGATGACACAAAGCGCAATGTGGAGAAGATTGGTAATGTCAAAGCTTCCAATGGTAGGACAAACATTCTAAATAAGGTTCTCTATGTACCCACTATCACTAAAAACTTAATAAGTGTAGGCCAAATAGTCTAAAAGGGCTTGCAAGTTAGGTTCACCGAGCATGGAGCTTTTGTGGAAGATCTATGTCAAGGCTTCAAGAAGATAGCCAGAGGTGAGAAGCATGGTAGGCTCTTTATTTTTGAAGTAGGAGAAACAAGGAACATAGCTCTATTCACTTTTGGGTCTCAAACCTTAAGTGAACTTGTGTGCCATAAGAGACTTGCTCATGTGAATGAAAGAACCTTGAAGGATATATGCAGGGATCAAAGTGTTCTAGGACTGTGGAACATATCAAAGCAACACATGATCAATAGGGGTGATGCATGTCAGATTGGGAAGGCACAAATACAACCATTCAACCACAAAGGCTACATCCACAACAACTTATTGGACTTAGTACATACAGATGTATGGGGACCAAGTCAAGAACCTTCATTGGCAAGATCAAGGTATCATGTCTCATTTATTGACGATCATAGTAGATGGACTATTCCATACTTCATCAAAAGTAAGAATGAATTGTCTGATTGCTTCAAAAAGTATCTAGCACATGTGGAGAATCATACAGGTAGATCACTCAAGAAGCACATATCTGATGGACCGGGAGAATACTTCTCCAAAGTGTTTGATGAGTTCTTGCAGGAAAAAGGTATCAAAAGGGAAGTGACTACTAGGTACTCTCCTAAACTAAATGGTATTGCAAAGAGGAGAAACAAGACATTGGTTGGATCAGCCAGAACAATGCTTTAAGAGAAGAAGTTACCACATTATCTATGGGCAGAAGCTATTTCAACTGCTATGTACCTTGTCAATAGACTACCATCCAAATCACTTCAAGATATGACTCCTTATGAAGCATGGAATGGAAGAAAACCTAGTCTTGGAAATTGCAAGGTTTTTGGTTGTTTAACTTCTGTTCATGTACCATCACAAATAAAAGGTAAGCTAGATGAAAGGGCAACAAAGGCAGTGGTTATTGGATATGATTCAACTTAAATGGGTTATAGGTTCTATAGTCCTTCAATCAAGCAATTCACTACAAGTAGAGATGTTGTGTTTGAAGAACACATATCTTGGTATGATGAAGACAAACAAAAGGTAACTCTACCATATGATCTTGATTCTGATTCTCATCAATTAGGAAGCAAGCATGATACATAGGTCTAGGATCCAAGAAGTGATATAGATGATGACCAAGATGAAAAGGAAAATAATTACAAGCTATGGAAATCAAGAGGCAAAGCAAAGATGCAAGAGGTTGAAGAATGCTCCAAATAAGCTCCTAGAAGATCAGCAAGAGAGAAGAAACAACCAGAAAGGTATGGATATGATTCCACATTTTTACAAAGCATTCAATCTACTTGGCAAAAGATTCAATTTCAAAAGAACCATCAACCTATGGAGAGGCAAAGGGAAACCCTAATTGGGAAAAGGCCATGAAAGAAGAGATAGATGCATTGGAGGAGATGGACACTTGGGATTTGGTTCCAATGTCACTGAATCAAAAGGTGTGGTTGCAAATGGGTATATAAAGTTAAAAGAAACTCAGATGGATCAGTCTATAGGTACAAGGCAAGATTAGTTTCCAAAGGATGCTCTCAAAATCATGGTATAGACTATGAGGAAACATTCTCACCAGTTGCAAAGATGACTACAATCAAAACATTGATAAGTGTAGCTACTGCAAGGAATTAGAGACTCCTCCAACTTGATGTGAAAAATGCATTCTTGAATGGTTGGATAAGTGAAAAGGTATACATGTCACAACCACCAGGTCTTGAAAACCCTAATCATCCATCTTATGTTTGTAGACTTAAGAAAGCATTGTTTAAATTGAAACAAGCTCGTAGAGCTTGGAATTACAGGTTGGTTACATATCTTCAAGATCAAGGGTTCAAAGCTACTAGCTCAGATCCTTCTCTATTCATCAAAAGGGATCACAATGAGGTTATCTATCTATGTGTATATGTAGATGATATTATTGTGATAGGTGATGATTTGAATGGCATTCAAAGGATCAAGAGACACATGCAAGAGGAGTTCGAAATCAGTGACTTAGGTGAACTCACATATTTCCTAGTTATGCAGGTCATATACGCAGATGAAGGAATGCATTTGACTCAGAGGAGATTCATTCAAGATCTACTTCTCAAATTCAAAATGGAGAACACAAAACCTGCAAGTACGCCTTTGGAAATGAATCATAAACTTAGTGTTTATGAAGGTGAGAAAATTGAAGACATCAAAGAATGTCAAAGCATGGTGGGTAGCTTGATATATGCTACTCATACAAGGTCAGACATCTCATATAGTGTGGGGGTGCTAAGCCAATTCATGCACTCTCCAAGAAGACCACACATGGATGCAGCTAAGAGAGTACTTAAGTATCTCAAAGGTACAATCAATGAAGGTATAATCTATCCTTACTCTTCAGATTTGGATATCAAAATCTATTCAGATATAGATTGGGTAGGAGCTAAGGATGACAGAAGAAGTACTTCTGGTTACTTAGCATTTGCAGGTGTTTGTTGTTACCCTTTTGAGTTGTCCTCTCCAATCATTTAGCATAAAGAATCAACAATACATCTTATATTTGTCAATCCTGGAAGTATATATGAGACCACAGCCCCTTCTAGACGATAGAATCCAAGAAATAAGAGAAAACTGGCTAGATTTCTGAGAAATAATGAAAATGAAGAGGAATTTCTAGGGTTTGGATTATCTTGAGCAATACTCTATCATTTTCAATAATCTTGGTGTCTAAAGTGTGTTATTTTCTCAGCAGAACACTGTAATCATAAAGTCAAAACTCAAAAATGATACCTGTAACCTTCAGACGAGACAATCGCGATTCTGTAAAATCTGACGATTCTCATTTCCAGCACCATTCTTCATCAATTTCTCACTCAACACATCAGTAATCAACTCTCTTCATACACATTCATCAGAAATACACAATAGAAGCTTGCAAATTTCCATGGATACACATAGAATAGACTCAACAAATCAAAGAAATTCACACAAAAGGAAGAATCACGATTTTCTACAGGAAAATTCTCTCTTTGCTTGGATAGCATCAATTACAAATAACCAAACCTCTCAAAATAGAGGAAATTGTCTTTTATACATTTTCAAGTGCCCCTTTTCACACTTGAATTTTGGTCCTTTTCCCTTCTAATCTAAAAATATGCTATCTAGGAGTTCCCAAAAATTCTAGAAAAAATACATATGATTCTAATCTACATGAGGAAGACTCTTCCTTATTTTTACATCATTTGCATAAATATTTTTACAATTTTTTGGCATTTTATAATTATTTTTCCATCAAAAATACTTCAAAAATACTTCTTCCAACATTCTTCCCCTCCTAGACCTTTTGGCTCCTGACAAAAGACATTCTTGCTAATATTCCATGAATGCTTCCTTCACTTCTTTTTTCTTTGATATACCTGTGACAGTAGGTCATGGCTCTTTCTTTCTGTAATGTTCAAGTTGTTTACCATCTCAAATAGTGCTTTTCTCCATTGCACAGCAGCCTCTGGTTTATCAATTACATCTTTTTTCAGGTATTTTGTGTATGCAGCTTCATAAGCAGTGAGTCGAGACTTTGTAACTACTGACAAGTTCCCAAATATTTCTGATTCTCTTTCAAAAAATCCATAATCAAACGCATCTTCAAAAATCTGTAGATAATGGCTGCCCAAAAATATTATTCTACTATAATAAGCCATCAAACGTATCCTGTCAGGTGTTTCACTGAGATCAAATATTAAAGCATCAGATGGTGAATTAAAGCCAATGTAATTGAGAACTGTGACATCTGTATCTGTAAAGGTCTCTATACATGCCAATATGAGTCTCATTACTCTGATTAATAAAATACATGCTGGGTCATTAACATCTTTGTATGTGGATATGACAGATTCAGCTGTGTCCACCATATACTTCTTTGTGGGCCATGTTCCTGCCTTCGGACCTGCTATCTTTGGAAAATTCAACCATTTGGATGGAATCTGTCCTTCTTTCCCAAAAGACTGTCCATTCCCTTCTTCTTGCTACTAGGCAGTATGCTGGATTGATCTTCAGCTGAATAGGTGCTTCTTTCCATATTTTTCTAGATTCCTTATTAGCATCCAACCACCTATTTCTCCATTTTGGATTGGCTTTTTCAAATAACTCTTTTGTCACATAGATGTCTTCTTCATATTCTAAATACTTATTTGTAGGTAATCCCACCCTTGCCAACTGATAATTTTTAATGCTTTCCATAATCATGCAAAAGGGTATTCCTAAGCCATTTGTAGCCCAATGATGTTGATCCTGATTTATCCCTTTATTTAAAGCAAATGTAACAATCTGTTCCTCGTATTCGTCATGCATTTTTCTGATGAATTCCATTCTGGATTCTCTGTCTGTCAGAAGTTTTTGGACAAACTCCTCTGAGTACTCTTCTACAGGTGCTTTGTTTTCTTGTTCACCACCATGTTGGGTTCTGTCATCATCTCCTACTTCATATTCTTCTATTTGTGTAGCCTCTACCTGCTCTTCCACTTGAGTTTGATGATGTTGGAAGAAGAGAGTGAAGTCAGAAAGGAATTCAATTGTGGATTAGTGGATTCAGGATTAAAGACAATATGGAGAAAACCTTTACATCAAACCTATTTCAAATTGGATGAAGGGAAAGTAGAAGCAGAAAAAGAAATTTAGTTATGTAGTTCAGCACATAAACAAAAAGATACATATCAAATCAAGGGAATAGAAGAGGAAATAGTGGAAAAGAAGAATGCTCAAGAAGTAGAAGAAGGAATTACAGAAAAAGAGATCAACCAAAGCATAGAAGACATACTATATGACTTGAATCATAATGAAGAGTTTACAATTACAAAAGATCAAGGACAAGAGGAAGGGCTGGATCTCATGGATATAGATGAGCAAGAGGAAGGACAGAAAGATCAGATAAGTAATGATCAGATAAAGCTTATTGAGGAAACTGAATCAACCCTAATACAGGAAAAGGAAGTACAGGTAAAGGAAAGACATCTCTTTGAAGAAGAACAACGAGTGATGGAGAACAAGAAGGCAGAAGAAACAAAGACAACTAAAGATACATCAGGACATGAGAATAAGGATGATCAGATATTGGAATATGAGGAAGATGTTGTAGACCAAGAAAAAATGGAAGCAGATAAGAAAAGATGAAGAAGAGAATGAGTGCAAAGAAAACAAGCAGATAGAAGTCAAACAAATGGAAATAGAAGTTGGGTTGGAAAGGATACCTAAAAATATAAGATCTGCTTGCAAGATCATTATGAGCAACATAGAGCAGTTCAGACCATCAAGTAGTAACATGATTATATCAGGTATGGTAGCAGAATCTGAGTTTGAAAAAGGCAGTAGTACCATTAAGGAGCATAAGAAGGAAATAGAGCAACTGGCAGAACAATTGAGGATTGTAAAGGAGAAAAATGAGGAATTGACACACAGGATAATTTCTTTGGAGGAATTGGAGGTTCAGCAACAAAACAAAATCCAATATCTTGAAGAGAAGTGCCTTTCAATAGCCTTCTCTCCTCTTTAGGACTAACCTGTTTTACTGCTTCTTCCTGAACTTGCTTTCCTTGGGGCTTCTCACTCAAGTCTTCTAGTGTGTTATTTTTTCCAGAGGCTTGTGTTATCACATTGGGTGTACTAGGCACTGATAAATTCAAACTTTTCAACAGAAAGTTTTCAATATCACTTTTAGAGTCTGAAGAGAATTGTGAAGAGCCTGCTATTCTTGATTTTTCCAGTCTTGACTCTTCCACAGTAGTAGATTCTTTTTGGTTTCTTCCTTCTACTATCACTTCTTCTGTCTCCATTCTTTGTACAAGTTCTGCTACTGATTTTCCTTTACTTTTCTTGGTTAACTTCCTCTTCTATACAGGTTTCTTCTGAACTTTTTTCTTCACTACAACTGTAGTTCTTGTTTCAGGAGGTCCTTGTAACTCTTTGAAATATGCTAACAGTTCCACTTCTTTTTTGACAAAAACTTCCTCTATCTCAGCTGCCATCATCTGATCATGCAACTCTTCATAGTGCTCTACTTCCTCTTGAATCCAATCAGTTTCTTTGCAAGAGTAATCCTCCAACATCTTTTGATATTGAGCTTCATATATTGCCCTTTTATTATTTCCTTGAGTGAAATAGGTATACATTTGCTCTTTGCTTGTCTGAGGTGGATGAGGGTCATTTGAAGAATGTACCTGCTTCTGAGCAGCTTCATGCTCTTAGTTGCTTCCACCTGTTCCAACTCCACTTTTCTTGGATCCAATCTTCCTTTTTTTTACTGGAATGACTTCTTCTAAAATTCCTTTTCTTTTCCTTTCTGCTCCCCTCATGCTTGATTGGCCTTCTGCTTCTCTTACAGATATCTTCCTTGAAGGACTTTTGATTCCTCCCATCAAAGTTCTGAAATATTGGGCTGCTGGAGCCAGTTGTAATTGATCCTCCATCCCTAGAACATGATATATAATTCTAGTTAAGAATTGGGCTCCATTCATATACTTCTTTTGCTCCCAATGTTTGGCTGCTTCCTTTAATTGCTCATGTATATATGGTGATACATGTGCTGGCCAATAATATCCAGAGTTTCCTTGAGTTCCTTGACTATTTTTTCTGCTTCTAGAATCTCCTGCTCTTCATCAGATTCTAATTCTACTGTCTCCATTGTTGCTTCATTGTCTAAGAACCAATGTCCTCTAGACAGAGTGACTGAGTCTGCTTTGAAATCATGAATTGGTAGCTCCTTTGGATTCACCATTCTAGAGAAAATAAAGCGTCACACAAAAAGAAAAAACTCCACCCACATGAGTCATAAGAAAAATAAAAATGACATTTGTTGTGATATGACATGAAAGAAGAATGAAAATAAAAGCTCAATTAAATCCTGACTTCCTCAAAAAAAAAAACTCAATTGAAGTGATCATTACATGTGTAGCAAGATGTCTAGTGCTCTCTTCTCTTCTGACTGCTCTTATCTAGGAAGGAGATATTTAAAAGAAAAATGAATAAAAAAATAAAAAATCATAAAAAATAAACAATAAAAACTAAAAAATAATAAATAGAAACTTGCTACCCTTCTACCTATATCTTGCTTTGTGCTATATAACTTATAAAAGGAAAAATGGATAATTTTTTCTCTTTTTTCTTTTCTCTTTTTTTTTTCTCTCTCTCTTTTTTTTAATAATAATTTCTTCCATTTCTTTTCTTCCCCTCCTAATTCTCTTCATAGAAAAAGGATAAGGTAGAATTATTTGTCATAATTTCCAATATGTCATGATTTCTTTTTTGTAACATTCTGATTTTCTTCTTAGAAAATTCTAAATACAGATAAAATATAGATGGTCTTTTTCCATTGAATCAAATCTGATTTTTTTACCCAATAATATTTAACCCTTGCTGCCCTTGTCTTAGGGAAAAATCCATCTCCTTTTGATAAGCTATTTTTAGATTTTTTTGGCTTCCATATCCATTTTGTCCTGGAATTTTGTTTTGATGAACAGGGCTTGTGTATACTTTGTTTCCACATCCTTCTTCTTCTGATGTCTTGATGTTTCTGACTATGCCATAGTTGCCACCTTGCTTCTATCTCTTCACCCTCTTTTGCTCCTTCAATTTTTTGCTGGTTTTGATTGAATGAAGCTTGATCATTTAGTAATTGTATTGGTAATGTCTGTGTTTCTTCTAATGAAAAAGTAAATCCTTCCAGGTCTGGGTCATGAACATCCTGTTGATCTTCCTGTTCGACATTACTCAATAAAAACATTAAAAGCCTTTTGTCATTTATTGTCAACTTAAGCTTCATTTTTTCAAAATCCAAAATTACTTTACCTTGCTTTAGCCATGGTTGTCCCAAAATCAATTTCTTAGTCATCAAATGATCTGGCCATTCTTCACAATCTATTTTCATATATTCTTCATTGAACTTAACTTCAATAGAAGGTGAAGACATGCTTTGTATTATTTGTCCTTCCAAAGTTTTGATAAAGATTTTACTTGTAGTCCTTTTTAGGTTAAACTTTTTCAACAAATCTGAACTGATCAAGTTTACTTGTGCACCTGACTCTATCAAGACCTTGATTTTCTCATCCTGAAAATGCATTGTTATAACAGGCAAATGTTCTTTTTCTTTTAGAGAGGTGTCACAAAAAAGGACTTCTCTAATATTTTTGATTTTTCTTATCCTTTCTTTTGCCTCCTGTTGAGCCTCCCTCCTTATATTTTCCTCTTCTTTCTTCCTGTTTTTTGCTTGATGTAATCTTCTCCATTCAGAAGCAGTTAATGGAAGATCATAACTTTTAACTCTACATCCACTTATGAAGTTTGGCATGATTTCTCCATCTATATTAGCTAACTGAGTAGCTCCACTATTACTGATCTGATGGATAATATATGGTCCATGTCTTTTCTTATGAAATTTCTTTTGATGTTCCTTTACTGTGTATGCCAAAACTAAATCTCCTTCCTGTAGATCTTTTTCTTTTATGTGAACATCATGATAAGCTTTTTGCCTTTTCTTGTCTGCATATATACTCATAATTGCTTGGAGTCTAGAAGCTCCCAGTTGTTCCAATTCCATTACTCTCTCAGATAATTCATGTCCAATCCAATTGTATTGACTACCCACTTTTAGTGTTGGAATGAGGAATTCCAAAGGTAGAACTACATTTTGTCCATATACCAAATTAAATGGTGTGGTTCCTAATGCAGTTTTGTATGCCACACTATAGGCCCATAGGACATGATTAATTTGTAAATCCCAATCATTCCTGTTTGTGTTTACCAATTTTGATAATACAGTACAAAGTACTTTATTAGTACTCTCTGCTAACCCATTGGCTTGTGGGTGATATGGGGCTGACTTTCTATGACTAATCATGAAATATTCAGTTATGTTTTCTATGATTTGGTTCAAAAAATGAGTCCCTCTATCACTTACCAATTCAATTGGTAGTCTGAATCTGGTGATGATATACTCATAGAGAAATCTTGCAGTAGTCTGAGCATCATTTCTTTTTGTAGCTTTGGCCTCTGCCCATTTTGTCAAGTAATCTGTGGCCACTATTATGTATTCAGCATGGGATTGTCTTGCTGGAGGATGTATGGGTCCAATGAAATGCAACCCCCATTTACTAAAGGCTCTTGCTAAAATTAAAGGTATTAATGGCCACCAAAAGCCAGAATATAATATGAGTTTAGCAGTTCTGTCACTTGAGAAATGTCCTCCTGCCACTCCTGAATGTGCCATTTCCAACATTTCCAGATATCTATCTTCAAGAACACAAATTCTTAAATATCCATCCATCCCTCTCTTATACAATTGATCTCCTATCAGTTGATATTCTTTAGAGATCATTTGTAGATTTTTTGAGTCGACACTAGCTCTTACTTGTTTTCCTTTCTTCTTCCTTTTCAATTCCTCAATGATGTTCTCACTCCATTCTGGATTTTTTTGAAACCAATATAGAGTTATAAGTTCTGAATTTTGCAAGGATTGACATTTCCAGTAGTTAGCAACATATTTTGTTACATCTTGAATCTTATTAGGCCAATGTACTCCCATCCTATTGAGATTACTTAGGGTGACTATTATGGAAGCATGTGTAGAAGGGTTCCAACAATGCGCTCTTCTCAAATATTCCTGTTGCTCCTCTTCTGGAGTACAATATTCCAGTATGCCTGTATGGTTGAGGTGATACAAGTGCCCAGCTAGCAGCACAAAGTTCTTGCTTTGTAATACTAAATGTGTGTTGTTTCCAAATGTTCTGCAAGGTCCCATGGTTAGCAAAGGTACTAAAGTCATGGCCCACTCAGGAACACTTTCTATTTTGAACAGATATGTATCTGGCAGGTCATCATCTAAAGGTGAACTTGGTTCTTTAGCCTGGATTCTAGACAAATGATCTGCTCTCAAATGTGTTTTTCCCTGTCTGACCACCACCTCAAACTCAAACTCCATCAGTAAAAGAAACCATCTGACTATTCTACCAGTGTGACAAGGTTTGTTTACTAAATAGAGTAAAGCTTGGTGATCCACAAAAAATTTAAACTTGTTGGCCAAAAGGTAATGTCTATATTTTTTCACAGCAAATATCATTCCCAACCCTTCCCTCTCAGTGGTTGTGTAATTTTTCTCTGCTGAATTCAGTTGCCTACTAGCATAAGCAATTGGAAAATCTAATTTGCTCCCTTCTATTGGTTGTGCTAACACACATCCCAAAGCATAATTTGAAGCATCCACATGGACATGAAAATTTTTATCCCACTGTGGGGTTTTTAAAATTGGTGCTGTTACCAAACAAGTTTTTAGAGTCTCAAAAGCTTGGTCACACTCTTTGGTCCACTCAAATTTTGTGATTAAGGCATACAAAGGTTTCGCAATGTCAGCAAACTTGTGTACAAATTTTCTATAATATCCGCAATGTCCCATGAAGGTTTGAAGTTCCTTTGCATTTGTTGGTTTTGGAAGTTCTACTATGGCCTTAATTTTCCTTTCATCAGTTGAAATTCCATTTTTGGAGACTATGTGACCTAACATTCTCCCTTGTCTTACAAAGAACACACATTTCTCTGGATTTGAACATACTCTGTATGTTCTACATTTCCTGAATATATTTTCTAAATCTTCCAAATGATCTTGTCTTTTTAATGAAAAAGTACAAAGATCATCTACATAAATTTCCATTACACTCCTCATGAATTCTTTGAAGATATGACACATCAATCTTTGAAAAGTTGCTGGGGCATTAGTTAACCCAAAGGGCATAACCCTGAAAGCATAAATTCCCCATTCTGTGGAAAAGGCAGTTTTATGTTGGTCTTCCAAAGCTATGGGTACCTGATTGTATCCTGAAAAGCCATCCAGAAAACTATACACCTCCTTCCCTGCAACTCTTTCTAGAAGATGGTCTGTTATAGGCAATGGGTAGCTATCCCTTATAGTTGTAGCATTCACTTTTTTCAAATTAATGCATACCCTAAGTTTCCCATTCTTTTTTGGTACCACAATTATAGGAGATATCCATTCTGTATACTCAATCTCATAGATGAAATTGGCAGCCAGTAGCTTGTCAATTTCTTCCTTTATTTGAACAGAGTATTTATCATTGAATGTGTAATGTCTCTGTTTGCTAGGTTTTGCATCAGGTGTAATAGGAATCTTATGTTCACAGATTTTAGGATCAATACCTTTCAAATCCTTGTAGCTATAAGCAAACACATCCCTATAATTTCTGGCCAAATTTCTTAATGCCTCCTCTTCTTGATTTGTCATGTCATCAGCTATTACAATATGTCTTTCTTCCCCGTCTTCTTGAGTGATCATAACCTTCTTAGTTTGTTCTTCATTGTCATATGCCTCCCCTTTTCTCTTTTCTCTCTTTGGTTTCATTTTTAGAAGTAATCTGTCTTCTACTTCATAAGTCTTGAAATTTGCTGGTACATCAAACTGTTGATCTTTGTTTCTCATTTTCTCATTTTTTTCATCCTCTTGGTCTTTTTCTATTTCCTTGTGTTTGTTTTTCTTATATTTGCCTGAGATTTTATCTTTTATTGCATCTTCAGCTTTTACTTCTTCCAAATATTGTGTTTTCCCATTTTTCAATATCATTTCTTTTTCCTAGTCCTCTTCTGTTTTTTATACCTTTATCATTTGTATTCCTATGTGAAAAACATCATATCCTTCTTCATTTTTAAATCTCACTCCCACATACTCATCTTTGGCTAGATCCATGGTAGCCAAAATCTGGTTCCAACCATAAGGCTCAAATTCTTCATCTTTGAATTTTTGGGGTATATAGCTCTCATCTTGTAATTTTCTCCCTTCTACACAATCTTCTCTTCTTAATCTTCTTTTTCCATTTGTAAGGTTTCTTATCACATTGCACTTCCATATTGATGATTCAGTTTCATTCTGATCTTTCAACTCTGATTCTTCACTTAATTCTTGATTTTGATGTATTTTGAACCATTCTTGAGGGGACATGTCACAATAATGACCATTTCTTAGATTCACTCTGGTTATCCTTCCTTTGCTCTGAAGGTATAGGCAATCATTACCCCAATCTTGCACAATTTGCATTTGTCTCATAAATGGTCTTCCTAGGATAATTTCATATGACATGGATTTTGGAAATTCAACTATGGCAAAAGTATGCTCTATTTCTATTCCACATATGTCCACAATCACCTTTTCCCATATTCCTAGGGGTTTTTCTATGTGTCCATCTGCAAGTTGCAATCTCATTTTAGTGGGTATTAATTCATTTTTTCCCCATTTTTCCCAAGTTTGTTTAGTCATGATAGCTACACCTGATCCACTATCCAATATAGCTTTGACATAATTTTTACCAAATTGTATTTTTAGGGTTGATTTTCCCTCTTCTCCTTCACAATATCATCCTATCTTATCAATAGGAATGTACCACAATTCCTCCAATTCCTGTGGCTGTGGATCAAGATTCTCTGGTGTTGCTTCCCATTTTTTCATTTTGTATTGTAAGTGAGGATTCTGTTTTACCAATTCCTCCATTGTTTGTCTATATTTACCTGGAATGTAATTCGTGAATTATCTTCTTGATTCATAATTTCCTTTGTTCTTGTTGCCTTTGATTCCCTAACTGTTGTTTGAGAATTGTCTAATTCCCCCAGTTTGAGTTGTGCTTCTTGTATGATTTGTTTGCATTTTTGCATCCTTTCATGTTCTATTTCTAGCATAGGATAAGCCATTACATGGTCTGTAGGATTTGGTCCCTCTTGAATTCTTCCCTTGTATGCTTTTATCAAGGTATCTAGACTCTGTGAATTTCCTATCTCTGACTGGGTTTGTGTCTTTTGAGGAGGAGTATGATTTGACTGTTCCATACTCTCTTCTTCCAAACTTTTACCCATTCTCATTTTCCTTTCCCATTTGCCCTTTTGTCTGTTTTTCTTCACCTTTGAAACTGAACTCTTATTTTATTCTTTAGTTGTTTCTTGTTGTTTAGCTTGTGCCCTTGTTATAGCATTTACATTTACTTGGTCAAGCTCACTCAATTCTTCTTGCTCCATGATGTTGCCACTGTTTTTAATGGTATGTTATTAGATGTGTTTTGTTGTTTTTGAGAATTTCTTGGACAATCCTTTATTAAATGTTCCCTGCCACAATCCTTGCAATAGGCTCCTTCTATTCTTAACGTAGGAGGTTGTGGACATTCTCTAATGAAATGTTCTCCCCCACATCTATAACAAGTTATCTTTTGGCTCCCTTTGAACTGAGGTTTCTGATTGGACATATAATTACTGGTTATATACATGAATGTGGCTGTATCCATCTCAATTCTCCCATTTCCCAAATCTAGGGCTTGCAGTTCTGGTTCTCTCATCTCATAACCTTCCCACTCTTCCTGATATCCTTCATTCCAGTGATATTCTTCTTTGTATGGTGATCTTATTCTTGAGTTTCCCTCCTCTATTGGTGTGTATTTAACTGGTACCACATTTGTTGGTAATGGAGGTTGTTGCCCAAGTACAGGTCTTGGTTGTTCAATAAATCCAGATTCTCTTTGGTTTGCATAATCTCTCTCCTTAATGGGTTGTTTATTGTAGAAGCATTCTTCTCTGGTATGATTTGTCCATTTTCTTTCTAGTGTACAGTATTTGAGTGTTTTCCTATCTTGCAAATGTTGTGGTTTTTGATATGGACATTGTTGTACCAAATGATTTTCTCCACAATTGTAGCATTTTTATTTGTTCTTATCTTGGTGTTTATCAAATTGGTTTTGGTGCTAACTTCTAGGGCTTTAGCAATGGCTTGTGCCAATTCTTCTACTGGTGGAATTTTATCTTCATTTATTCTAGGTTGATCAAATGCTAACAGCTCTTGTCCTCTATTGTCTTCCAAATCTATTGCCTCTTTCACACATGCTCTTAGGTCAGGGCATCTCCTATAATACACCAGGGTTCTTAATTGGGCACTTCTTAATCCTTCTATGAATAGGGATACTTGTCTTGCCATGGAAGGTACTTCTTCTCTGGGACATCTGTCAATGTACTGCTTGAATCTCCTAGCTACCTCTTTGACATTTTCATCTTTTTGCTATTTAAAGCTATGTATCAATGTAGTTGTACTATGTTTTATTCCAGTTTTTGAGAATTCCCCAATGAAGGCTTCTAGGAAAGATTCAATATCTAGATACATTTCCTTTCTCAAGGGAATGAACCAAGATAATGCAGGTCCTGTTAGGGTTAGACCAAATGCCTCAAATTGGACTATGTAATCCTCTACTTCTTCTGCTCTAATTAATTGTCTAAATTCAACAACATGGGCATGAGGATCAGAATATCCTTCATATTGATTTTTCATGCATTTGGCTACTTGATAGGGTCTAAGCATTCTGCCCTGATTTTGCCAATTAGGTCTTCTTCTCAATGGAAAATCACTAAATCCTTTTGCTTCTTTTTCAAAAGGATTTGGAGAAGTATGTGTTCTCCTACCTTGTTGTTGTTCACCATTATTGTGAATTTGATGTGGTCTTGGCAAGTTTGATTGCCCTAGGTTCTGTTCCCAAGGTCTCTTGTCTGCACATTGCCCTAAGTCATTAGAATTTTTTGGGTCTTGTGAGAAGATGTATACACATCCCTGCTTATCCTCATATCTACCATCCTTAAATTATGCTACTGGTGTTATATTCAGGGGAACCTCTAAGTTTCTCAATGTAATGAGAAACTTGTGCATTCCATCCTGATATACATAAGTTCCAAACCTATTTGTATACTTATATTTGAGAATGTTTCTATAATCACCAGCTTCAGAGGATTCATTGGTTTCATTTAAATTTTCCATATTAATTTGCTGCCCTAAATCTTTTTCTTGCAATTCTCCTATTACTGATTCTACCTCTTTCCTTCCTAGCTCTTGTTTAGAATGTGTGTTTACTTTATTACCAGACCTAAGAATCATTCAATTAATTTCACGATTCTGTGGAGAGAATCATGTTTTTTTACGATTCTGTCGAGAGAATCATGCTTTTCATGATTCTGTGGTGAGAATCGTGTTTTTCACGATTCTGTGGTGAGAATCGTGTTTTTCACGATTCTGTGGTGAGAATCGTGTTTTTCACGATTTTATGGTGAGAATCATGTTTTTCATGATTCTGTGGAGAGAATCGTGTTTTTCACGATTCTGTGGTGAGAATTGTGTTTTTCACGATTCTGTGGTGAAAATCGTGTTTTTCACGATTCTATGGAGAGAATCGTGTTTTTTCCATGATTTTCTGGAGAGAATCGTGTTTTTCACGATTCTATGGAGAGAATTGTGTTTTTTCCATGATTTTGTGGAGAGAATTGTGTTTTTCACGATTCTATGGAGAGAATCGTGTTTTTCACGATTCTGTTCCCAGACAATCGTGATTGCTCACGATCGTTAAAAAAGATGATTCTCTTATGAAAATCGTGCTCTGGGAATCGCGATTTTGTGCTTTGATTCAGAGAATCGCGATTTTGTGCTTTGATTCAGAGAATCGCAATTTTGTGCTTTGATTTAGAGAATCACAATTTTGTGCTTTGATTCAGAGAATCGCGATTTTGTGCTTTGATTCAGAGAATCACGATTTTGTGCTTTGATTCAGAGAATCACGATTTTGTGCTTTGATTCAAAGAATCGCGATTTTGTGCTTTGATTCAGAGAATCGTGATTTTGTATTTGACTACAGAATAACGATTCTGTGCAGATTTTTTTTTTTTGAAGTTCTTGTTTTTTGAATTTTTCTTCCTACAATAGAGTCGCTTTATTAAACTTTTAACATGCAATAAAAGAGTTTATCAAAAAATGATTATCTTTTGACTAAAAACTCAAAAAATCAAAACATCGGGATTCCGTGTTTTTACTCATTTCTGAGTTTTTTTATGTTCCATACTTGATATAAAAACTTGATTAGATGCAAAAACTTGTTGGAAAGTCCTTACCTTGGTTGATCAAAAATTGTCCAAAAGCTTGTGTTTGTAGACGATCGTGATTCTGTCCACTCTCTCTCTCTCTCTCACTCAAATGAGTTTCTTTTTGAGATTTCAAGGTTTTATAGATTTCACACAATCGCGATTTTGTTCAATATTTTCAAGATCTTAACTTTTCACTTGTTCAAGTTTTTATCTTTCACAATTTATGATGTAAAGTCCCCATTTCTAACTTTTTATCACAATTTTCTCCCTTTATCCAATTGGTGAAAATCGCGATTTTGAACTTCGTTTCCACTTTACCCACTTGATGCTAAAACCTCACTGATTTTTAGAATTTGACTTCCTTTTCTTACTCAACTTAATGAATTCTCTTCCAATTACCTTTCTCAAAAAACCCAAATATGCTTAATATTTCAAAAAATTTTCCTATTACAGAGAATCGCGATCCTGTGCAGAGAATCGTATTTTTCTGAACTTCTTGTTCTTTTGCAATTTGGATTCTTCTTTCTTCTTACTCCTCTTCCAGATTCTTCACCACTCCAAGTCACTTGTCACCTGCAATTTTACATCATGAACAAAAAATAAACCAGACAATCGCGATCCTGTGAAGAGAATTGTATTTTTCTGATTTTCCAGTTTTTAGCAATTTTTTTTTGCTTTCTTTCCACTTGGTCTCCCTTACTCTTAACAACAACACTTCAGTCCACCTTCCTAAGGAGAGAAGAAATTTGTTTGAATGTTTTAATTTTATGAATTTTTTTAGTATTTTGCCCTAAATTAAGGTAAACACTTCACTTAGAGTTTCTTGTTTAGTGATCTATTGATCTTGTGTTCCCTGATTGGTTATACTCCTTTATGCTTTGCTATCAAAACATTTCATGAGAAAAACTTCCCAAAGAAAAATGTGCTAAGAAGTGCAAATATTAATTTTTGCAAAGATAAACTCAAACATTTTTCTTTTCAAGATACAAATAAACTTTTTCTCAAGATTATTGCTTTGACGTGGTTAACAAATGGATCCTATCTACTTGCATCTAGCTACTTTACTTGACTTTCCTCAATGCAATCATGTCATCTTCCCAAGATCAACAATTTTGCTTGGTACTTGGTCAAAAAGCACTCTACAATTGCAAAGATAGACACATTTTACCTTGTCTTCAGCTTTCTTGATTTAGTTTTTTTTTCACACACCTGCACTTTACTTCCAAAAAATGATATGAGCAACTATCAATCTGCAAGAATTTCAACACTTCTTATTCTCAAAAGATTATCTATTGCTTTCTTTTCCCAAAAGACAAACAACAAAAAAAATCTACCATTTCATGTTTCCATTTCTTGATTAAAGAGTATTACCTTTTCAATGTGTTCAATACCATTAACAATAGAAGATCCAGCAAGGTCCAACTTCAATGAAGCTTTTGCTATACTCCCCGGCAACGGCGCCAAAAAATGTTTGTTGTTACCCTTTTGAGTTGTCCTCTCCAATCATTTAGCATAAAGAATCAACAATACATCTTATATTTGTCAATCTTGGAAGTATATATGAGACCACAACCCCTTCTAGATGACAGAATCCAAGAAATAAGAGAAAACTGGCTAGATTTTTGTAGCTCAGTGATGAGTAGCACCTCCTTTAATGTCAATCCGAGAAGCCGTGAGGATGGTATGATGACCTCGAGCAAGTGAAGGCACAAGTGTGTGAGTGAGAAGCACACTAACATGCACACATATACACACACACGCGCACACAAGGTAAGACTAAGAGTGAGAAGCAATGGAGTTCTTAGATTACTTTCAAAAAGCTCATACAAGTTCAATTCAGTTACAAGCTAACCTCAAAAATGAGCTCTCTAGCTCTATTTATAGTTTTTGACTAGGTTTTGGCCGTGTCCAGACCTAGTGTCCGGCCTAGTTAAAAATTAGGTTCTAGGGCCTATTTGAAGACTCAAACGAAGTCTAAAAATTATGAAAATTGGTAGGTAGCTACTTCGAATGCTCCTCAAGCTCAAGGACTCCTTGGCTTGCACAAAATGGAGCTACAAAAAATATGACATGGTACCTACAATGGCTTTTAGTGATGAAAATCACTATTGTTGTAGGGATTTTTTCTAATGATTTGACATACACATCTTCGAGCTCCCTACTTGATCCTTCTCCTTGTGTGTCCACCTCTTTGATATGCTTTAGTTTCCTGAAAAAATAATGGCCTACTTGCCAGATCGTCGTTGACTACTTTGTCTGCTTGTGCCTTCTCTTTGCTCTGACTCCCTTCGTAAGCTTCCTTGCCTTGTGAGTCCTTCAGTTCCTTGACTACTGCTAACACCCCCCCCCCTCTCTCGCGTCTGTCGTCTCTGACATACCCTTGTTGAGTGGGTCGTTGGATGTAGTACTCCACCATGTCTGTGGCTAAATGATGTTCTGCAATTCTCAACCCTTTGGCCAAGTCAGTAAGTAGAGCATCCCAATCTACCGGCCCGGGAACCTCTGGATGTGGTATACGTAACTTTTTTGAACGGAGAGCTTGTTCCACTGCAAACAATTGCAATAAATGTGATGGTCTGGGAATGAATATCTCTGAATGATATTCCCAGAACCCCGTGACAAACATTTCTTCAAACGTCTGTTTGAAGCAGGCAGGTAGATACTTTATACGTGCATGCCATGCATATACGACATTAATAGATGGTGTGGTGCTCATGTCGTAGACAAGGTCCTGATTACCTTCATTAAATCCGAGAGCTGACAGATGAGGTTCCTTGACATTCTTGAAGGTCCTGAAGGTGACCAACATGAGCTCAAAAATTTTGAGGCACATTTGGGCCATGACATCTGGTACATTTTTGAACCTAACCCCCCAATGCCGAATTGTCGAAATCATATATCCTATGGTAGGTTGGCCTTTAGGTGGTGCTAAGTAGACATAATTGAGCCATTTCTCACATCCTTTGGCTGTAAGCATAGTTTTTGTGTATTCTGGCCAAGACCTCCTTCAAAAGACAAGGTAGTAGCATGGGTTGTATTTGATATACAAAGGCATGTTATTCCACGTCCTTGTCATCTCCGGGTAGGTTTCAAGCAGGCGGATCCTCCAAGTAGGTTGACGTATATTCCCCTGCTGGGCACTTGCTGTTGGAGCAAACCAATCACAAATTGGTGATTATACAGAACTTGGAGAATGCTTATGGTCAGAATGAAGTAAAGGAAGACATTTGCAAAATGAAGAAGAAGTCAGAATGTTGTCTTGTACACATATGTACATTAGCATAGTCATAGATGACTTAGATCTTTTGTTCAGTAAGAATTATGTACAAATTATCTATAAATACCTTGAGAAAAGTCGGGGCAAGTATGGAGAGCACATGAGAGCATATGTGACATTAGTTACAAGTCAAGAATTTAGGAGATAGAAGCAATGAGATAGTGGAAAGTGAATTTGTGTTTGCTCTCATCACTCAGTTGTAATTTTCTGAGTTAATGAAGAAATATTGCGCCCGATCTTTTCGTGTCTGCTCCTTCTGTGTTTGATCATTAGCTAAATCCTTTTGAGGATATCTAAGTTGTTAGTTAATGAGCCTGTGACCTGAATTTCAGAGTCCAATTGTAAACAGGCTAGGAGAATTGTGAATAGGAACATTCATATGTGTTGAATGTCTACAGTTCTCTGAAACAGGCGCAAATTTCGTGTTTAATCTTTTGATCAGTGCTCACTCCATAGTTTAAAGTTTTGTGCAAGCAAGCACTTAATCTTTAAGTTGGAAGGTGATCTACTCGTGGCTAAAAGCATTTAGCAAAACGGGTTAGATACTGTGAGAATCAAAGTTAAGAAGTTAGGGGTGTCTGAATCGACTTCTCAGAAGTACAGTTTCTGACATAGGTAACTTGAGAAGTTGATTTCTCAAGCTATACTTAATCTTTTGGAGTAATTCAACTTGGAATAGTTGCGCAATCTCTAGGAGATGATTCGTACAAAGTTTCATAAAAAACTTTACACGTTTGATAGGTCAATATAAGGAAATAGTGCAGCAGACTTTTCTGTGTATCACCTTCTTCACAGATTTGTTCATCTTTTGATAATTAGAAGTTGATCCTCTAAATGTGTGAAAGGTTTTGACTTATTCTTGGTATAGAGGTGCTCTAATCACAAGAATAAGTTGTTCTTTTGGAGATTAATATTCTCCATCAGTGGTATCAGAGCAGGAGACATCAATTTGAAGAAAAGGAGGATCTCGACTGCTGCAGATTCAAGAGATTCAACATTTGAAGGATCAAGAAGTGAAAGCTTGGAGTCAAAGCTCGAGGAGAAGACAAATTGACATCAAGAAAGGCAAAAGGAGTTCAATTCGAAGTAAAGGTATATACATTGTTTGTAAAGCTTGAAGATTTCAATACACAGGTGGATACAAGATGGGAGAAAGCTTGCAGATTGATAAGCTAGATAGGGAGAACTATCCAGCATGGTCCATGAGGATGGAAGCACACCTCATGAGCAAAGATCTTATATCATTTATTACAGGAGATGAAGAAAAACCAGAATTTGCAGATCCAAGTATTCCTACTAGGGAGGAACTTGCAATGTTGAAGACTTGGATGAGAAAGGATGCTCAAGCAAGGAGCATCATCTACATGGCTATAAATGATTACCTTCTACCTCACATCAGAGGTTTAGAAAGTGCTACAGATGTTTGGAATGCCTTGGAAGAGCATTTCCAAAATACAACTAAGTCAAGGAAGTCCTCACTATGGGCTGAGTTCACAACTTTCAAGAAGAAGAGCTCACAATCAATTTCAGATTATGTGGCAAGGATGAAAGATATTGCAGATAGCTTGGGAGCAGTGGATGAAGACATTGAAGAAGAAAAGTTGGTAAGACAAATACTTACAGGTCTAAGAGGAGATGATAAGTGGAAGCCTTTTATCTTGTCCATAGAATTGTCACTTGATCACTTTACTCCTGACCTTAATCAATTGCTAGGACACATGCTAACCTTTGAGCAGGATCTTAAAGGAGACAATGATAGAAGTACAAGTCAAGCTATGTACTCCAAAGATAAGAAAAAGAATGGCAAGGGAAAGCAATCAAATGAGGATGAAGGGAACTCAAATCAAGCCAACTTCACAAAAGGAAAGACAAATTTCAGAGGTAAAGGAAGAGGAGGTAAGAACAAAGATAATGCTAAAGCTTGTTGGATTTGTGGCAGAACAAATCATTTGGCAAATGATTGTTGGTATAACAATCAAAGTGGAGGATACAACAATCAGAATTATAGTCAAAGAGGTAGAGGAGGCAGAAACCAAAGAGGCAATTTCAGAGGAAGAGGTGGTAGGACATCATATGGTAGAGGAGGTGGAAGAAACTTCCAATCTCAGTCCTACAACAATAATTATTACAATTATGCATCAGATCAGAAGGATGACATGACTCTTATCTTGAATGCAACTCATGAATCAATGGGAGAAGATCAAAGAGTGTTTTATATTGACTCAGGGTGCAGCAACCATCTGAGTGGGAACCTATCCTTGATGACTGATATGGAAGCAAGGGTGAATGGACATACAGTTCAAACAGGTGACAATACCAAACATAAAGTGGAGAGCATTGGATCAGTGAAGACAAAGAGTGGAAGTACACTTCTGAGTAAGGTACTTTATGTTCCTACTATTCCTAAAAATTTGATAAGTGTAGGGCAAATTGTGGAGAAAGGATATGAGGTAAGGTTCACAAATGATGGTGTTTATGTACAAGATCCAAATCAGGGATATAGAAACATAATTGCAGGTAAGAAGGAAGGAAGATTGTTTACTCTCAAAGTCCAAGGTAATGTGGGACATGCATTGTTTACCTATGGAGGTCAAAAGGTATCTGAATTAGACCTATGGCATAAGAGGCTAGGTCATTTCAATGAGAGAGCTATAAAGGAGATGTCAAAGAATCAGGTGGTGCTTGGATTGCCAAACATTGAAGGGCAACATATGGTGTACAAGTGTGAAGCTTGTCAATTAGGTAAAGCACATAAAGGTTCTTATAACAAATCAGGGTACAAGTATTCAAATATGCTTGAATTGGTTCATACAGATGTATGGGGACCCTCAAGGGACTATAGCATAAATGGATCCAGATATTATGTGTTGTTTGTTGATGATGTAACCATGTGGATTACTTTGTATGTAATCAAGGACAAATCAGAAGTCTTCAAGACATTCAAACATTTTCATGCTTATGCAGAAAGGATCACAGGACAAAAGCTAAAGAGGTTAAGATCAGATGGAGGGGGAGAGTATTTCTCAAAAGAGTTTGATGATTATTTGTGGAATGCAGGTATCAAAAGAGAAGTAACTTGCAGGTACTCCCCTCAACAGAATGGAGTAGCAGAAAGGAGGAATAGGACTCTTGTAGAGTTTGCAAGAGCCATGATGAAGGAAAAGAATTGTCCAAATTACTTATGGGCAGAGGCCATTAACACTGCAACATACCTTGTGAATAGGTTGCCTTGTAAAGCTTTGGATGGAGGAACCCCTTATGAAGCATGGTGGGGTAAGAAACCTAGTCTTGATCATTGTAAAGTATTTGGATGTATTGCATATGCTTATGTTCCTTCACAATTAAGACATAAGCTAGAACCAAAAGCAGAGAAGTATGTGTTTATTGGATATGATGATAGACAAATGGGTTACAGGTTGTGGAGTCCATCCACAAAGCAATTTCTTGTTACTAAAGATGTGACATTTGATGAGCAAAACACATGGTATACAGGATCATCAAATGAGTATACAGGTGTTGAAGAAATTCAAAGGAAAGGAAAGGCAAAGGTAAAGGTATGTGAAGAAATTGTTGATGAAGTTGACTCTAGATGTAGAGTGCAGGATCATGTAGAAGAAGGGCCAAGATTTGATCCAGAATCAAATGAGGCTGAAACTTCAAGAAGTGCAGAAATCAGAAGATCTACAAGAGAAAGGAAAGAGCCTATAAGGTATAGTTATGATACATCTTTCCTAACAACAAGAGATTATGCTTACATTGTGAAAACAGAAGAAGATCCAACCACTTATGAAGAAGCCAAAGGTAAACAGAATTGGGAGAAGGCAATGCAAGAAGAGTATGATGCTCTACTTGAAAATGAAACTTGGGAATTAGTACCAAGACCAAAGAATCAGAAAGTCATTGGATGCAAGTGGGTATACAAAACAAAGAGGTTTGCAGATGGTAAGGTGTCTAGATATAAGGCTAGACTTGTGGTTAAAGGTTATGCCCAAACTTATGGGGTAGATTATGATGAAACCTTTAGTCCTGTTGCTAAGATGTCTACAATTAGGACATTGATTGCTATTGCTGCTTGCAAAGGATGGAAATTATCACAATTGGATGTGAAGAATGCATTTCTTAATGGTTACATTGCAGATGAAGTATATATGGAGCAACCAGAAGGCTTCATGGAGTCAATTGGATCAGATTATGTGTGTAAGCTCAAGAGAGCTTTATATGGGTTGAAGCAAGCCCCAAGAGCTTGGAATTACAGATTGGTCAAGTTCTTGAATGAATGTGGATTTCAAGCATCAAAGGCAGATAGTAGCTTGCTAGTGAAGGCAAGTGAAAATGGATATATTTACATGTGCATTTATGTTGATGACATTATTGTTACAGGAACAGATGCTCAAGGAATCAATGAACTCAAGAAGCAAATAGAGAAAGAGTTTAAGATAAGTGACTTGGGAAACTTATCTTATTTTCTAGGAATGCAGATTGTGTATACTCAACATGGAGTATATGTCTCACAAGAGAGATACTTGAAGAATCTTTTGATCAAGTTTAACATGGAAGATTGCAAGACCTCAACTACTCCATTGGAGGTAAATCATAAATTAAGCAGGTATGGAGGTGAAGAGTTCAATGACATGAAGAAATATCAGAGTTTGGTAGGTAGTCTAATCTATGCTACCTTGACAAGGCCAGACCTATCATATGCAGTAGGTGTGTTGTCACAATTTATGCATTGTCCAAAGAAGACTCATTGGATTGCAGCCCAAAGGGTACTCAGATATATCAAAGGAACCCTAAGTGAAGGTTTGTACTATGGTTTCACTTCTGACACAAGAATCAAAGTGTTTAGTGATGCAGATTGGGCAGGTGACTCAGATGATAGAAGGTCTACTCATGGATATCTATGTTATGTTGGAGATAAGTTAGTGTCTTGGTGTTCAAAGAAGCAACACACAGTTGCTTTATCATCCACAGAGGCTGAGTATAAGGGAATGGTAGAAGCTGCAAAAGAAGTTATATGGTTAAAGACCTTGATGAAAAGTTTTGAGATTGATCATAGTACTCCAATAATTTTTGGAGACAATATGAGTTCTTTGTATTTGGTAGCTAACCCTGTTTTTCATGCCAGGACTAAGCATATAGAGATACAGTATCATTCCTTGAGGGAAAAGGTACTTGATAAAGAGATTGAAGTGATGTACACTCCAACAAAAGAACAAGTGGCAGATATGATGACAAAAAGCTTGGATGGACCTAAGCTACAGAGATTCAAGGAGATGGCAGGAGTGAAGAAGAATGGAATAATCACAATTAGTGATTGAGGGGGAGCTGTTGGAGCAAACCAATCACAAATTGGTGATTATACAGAACTTGGAGAATGCTTATGGTCAGAATGAAGTAAAGGAAGACATTTGCAAAATGAAGAAGAAGTCAGAATGTTGTCTTGTACACATATGTACATTAGCATAGTCATAGATGACTTAGATCTTTTGTTCAGTAAGAATTATGTACAAATTATCTATAAATACCTTGAGAAAAGTCGGGGCAAGTATGGAGAGCACATGAGAGCATATGTGACATTAGTTACAAGTCAAGAATTTAGGAGATAGAAGCAATGAGATAGTGGAAAGTGAATTTGTGTTTGCTCTCATCACTCAGTTGTAATTTTCTGAGTTAATGAAGAAATATTGCGCCCGATCTTTTCGTGTCTGCTCCTTCTGTGTTTGATCATTAGCTAAATCCTTTTGAGGATATCTAAGTTGTTAGTTAATGAGCCTGTGACCTGAATTTCAGAGTCCAATTGTAAACAGGCTAGGAGAATTGTGAATAGGAACATTCATATGTGTTGAATGTCTACAGTTCTCTGAAACAGGCGCAAATTTCGTGCTTAATCTTTTGATCAGTGCTCACTCCATAGTTTAAAGTTTTGTGCAAGCAAGCACTTAATCTTTAAGTTGGAAGGTGATCTACTCGTGGCTAAAAGCATTTAGCAAAACGGGTTAGATACTGTGAGAATCAAAGTTAAGAAGTTAGGGGTGTCTGAATCGACTTCTCAGAAGTACAGTTTCTGACATAGGTAACTTGAGAAGTTGATTTCTCAAGCTATACTTAATCTTTTGGAGTAATTCAACTTGGAATAGTTGCGCAATCTCTAGGAGATGATTCGTACAAAGTTTCATAAAAAACTTTACACGTTTGATAGGTCAATATAAGGAAATAGTGCAGCAGACTTTTCTGTGTATCACCTTCTTCACAGATTTGTTCATCTTTTGATAATTAGAAGTTGATCCTCTAAATGTGTGAAAGGTTTTGACTTATTCTTGGTATAGAGGTGCTCTAATCACAAGAATAAGTTGTTCTTTTGGAGATTAATATTCTCCATCACTTGCAGGGATGTCGTCCGGTGCAAACTGTGTTGCCGAGGTTGGTTCTTTTGATGTGTGGTGCTTGATTTCAACATTGTAATCCGCCATTAAGACACAGAATGGAACATACAAATCATCGGATGTGCCGATCCACCTATGATGGGAGAGATTTCTAAAGTAATCCAATTTTATGATGACCTCTTCCAATCGAGACATTGATGCAATCTGTACTGCGACCCTCTCATCATGGGTTGTGGCCACTTTCTCTAACCTCTGCATCCATTCAGGCGCCTCGATCTCAATGGTGTCCATGCCCTCTTCTGTTTGCTTGCCCCCTGGTGTAGGCATGGGAACATATGGGTCTTCCAAGGTTTCCTCTACTTCAATTGGCACTAAGGCTTCAGATTCGGGTTCTACAAGGGGAGAGGGTTGACGCTCGTATTGCATGACTTTATTTCGTAATTCTTCGAGTTCTGCTCTGAGTTTTGCGACTTCTTCAGACGTGTTGGCGACTGTCGTGATTTTGCTTGGTGACTCCTCCTGGGTTGCTAGTTGCTTTAATAACTCATCTCTTTCTCTTTCCAATGCTGCATGGGCTTCCAGGAGGTCGGCATGGGTTTCCAACACAATTTGCATGTTTTCTGAGGGGATGGCCTTGAACTTCTCGGGGTCGATTTCCTGTGGGGAACCCTCCATTGCTGCTTCCAAGTTTTCTTCATTCTGTTTCTGTAGCCGTTTATTTTCCTCGAGTTCTGTAGATATGTGTTTGCGTAAGAGGGCCAGGTTGCGTCAAAGCTTGAGATTCTCTGTTATCTGGGCGTGTAGCAGATCATCCATTTGTTGTTGTTCTTCTGCATGTGGCTGGGGTGGATTGGCTACTAACTGCTCATGTTGTTCCTGTAAAGTGACATATTGTTGTTGTAGTAACCGCTTTTCCCTTTCTAGATCAATGAATCGTGCTTGAAGTTCTTCATGGCTTCGGAAGAGTCTCGTATGTTGGTTATCAAGATGCTGGTAGTGCTGTTGTAGTTGAGACATACACTGATACATATTATCAAATACATTCTTAATAGGGGTGGATGCGGGAAGGGTGTTGAATGCAGAAGGGAAGGGGAAAGGGAAGGGGAGTGTGTATGCTGTGCTGGAAAAGGGTGAAGTGGGTGGTGGGGGAATGGGAGATGGTGGGTGTATGGGTGGAGGGAGAGGTGCGGAGGTGGGTGATATGTCCATAAAATCAAAAGTGGATGCAGTAGTGGGAGTGATTGTGAACATGGGAATTGTGGGTGCATGATAGTGGTGAAAGTGTACAGTGGTGTGTGCAATTGTGAATATGAACCACCAGGAAATGTGATGGGGGGAACGGGTTTTTCCGTGGTTACAGTGTCCGTGGTAGTGTATACAAGAGAGGTGGAGATAGGGTGTGTGGGTTGCGTGGGTTGACTGATGGTTTGTGCTTCGGTATGGGCACTAGACTCTGAAGCGGTGACAGTAGTGGTTACACTGGTAGTGGGAGGTGAATGTGGTGGAGTGGGAGGTGGGGGTGGCAAAGGGGGTAACGGAGGTGCACTTGATGTATGGGCTTCCTCAGTGTCATGAACGGTGTGTGCTGTGCCCGTGGTTGTGGATGTGGTGCCTTGTGGTTCTGATACTAATACATTCATTTGTTTTCTTGCCCGAGGGGGGCGTCTGCCGTATCGTCGTTCCGATCTTTGTGAGTGTGCGAGAGTGGTATGCACCGTCTCAGGTACTCCTAAAGCATCAGATATCATGTCAAGTGTGGCGCAGTATTGCTCGTCTACACCTTCCTCCTCAAGGATTTGGTTCATGAGGGCTTTTTCTGCTGCTAGGGACAGTCTATGTTGCTCTTGAACTCTGTTGATGGTATCATAGAGCTTTTTCAATTCCTTCGTATAAGCTGGGGCACCCTCAAGTACTTGCAGAGCTTCTTGATCATATTCCTGCTCTTCTTCCTCTGATTGTCCACCACGTTCCTCCTCTTGTTCTTCTTCTTCTTCACCCTCCACTTCGACGACCTCTGGTTGTATAGGATGGGGTTGGTCTGTAGCAGTTTGTTGTCCACTAGCTTGCTCTGCATCGACTTCCGCGTTAACAACCTCGATTATTCTGGCTACCTCCTCATCAGTTAGGTCTTCTAATGTGAATCCGTGAGGAAACTCTAGGTCGGTTGGTACAGGTGGAAACACCAGATTTGGTCCATGAGTGCTATGTCTTGGTAATTTGATAGTGAAGGGTTGTACACACCTTGGAAGTCGTGGAGTTGTCTCTGGTGTCAATGTCGCACTGCGGGCTTGTGCAAAGGGCATCTGAACGACGCCTCTCATTTTCTTGGATGGTGGCCCTGCGGTGATAATCTACGTTGAAACTCCTGTACCCTGGTCCAAATGAGTGCCCTTTGAATTGGCACATCATAAGCTAAACATCTATACACAATCCTGGTGAGAGCACAACATCCATATAGTACAGACTTTTGCTTTTTATACCACCTTTGATGAGCCAAGTGGATTTGGTCGATAATCCAGTGGGGCATGTTGATTGTCAAATCAAAGGCGTCGGCCAAGTATAGACTAAACCATATCTTTTTGGGTGGCATTGTGAACCTCTCCTGAGCGGGGAATGTGAAATGCTGCATGACCATTCACAAATGAATGGCAATCGTTGGTGTCTTTGCTACCATGTCCTTTAATTTCGTCAGATTCCTGTTCTTCATATTGTCGGGGACCATGGACTCCTTCTCAGTGGGAATGTGCATTCCTTTCATGTCTAGAGCTTCCCTTACCAAATTGATAGTCAGCCTGAAGCGCTTCAGCTCATTGCCCCTTGTGAGAGATGAGAGGACAAAGGTGATGTATCCCTTTTTGTCTTTGCTCGGAGTGAGGGTGCTAATCAAATACAAGCATCTTAGAAAGTCGGGCTTTGGCAATTGGGATTTGAAGTAATCGTAGAGTCCCGCCTTCTTCCATATAGGTTTCAACCCTTCATTGTTTTGCAGTTTCTCAAATTCCCTGGTGAAGAAGTGATACCTGCCCCAGCGCCCGTTGAATTCTATCTCGGCCTCCCACATGTAAGTGCCTTCACCCAGAGATCCTGCCACATCACTGAACCAATGTGAGTTTTTGCTGACCGGCATTGTGTGCCCCTGTGGAGGATTCTGAATCGGTATGGCGTGTAATGCCCTCAATGCTACTAGGCGCTCCTTCAATTCCTCCTCAATGGGAAGACTTTCAATGTCCACGACTTGGGGGCTGGTGCCTGCCTGGGAGCTAGTTCCTGCCGTATTTGCCATGTTACTTCTTGCCTCCTGACTCTGTGAGAATATAGAAACATGTGTTAACATTGTAAAGGACAAGATATAACCGTTTTTGTCCCCATTACAACATTAACATGAGGTTCAGGAGAGATTAGTAGGTTATTAAATGCTCGGTGCTTGTGTGTGTAGTTAGGAATTGGGTAGACCTAGGAGCTAAGTGGAATTGACGTAGTTAGTAGGTGGGCATGGATTTACAACTGGGTTCCGGGGGTTTATTACAAGTTTTAGGCTGCCAAACATAGTGGATGGGTTTTGATCTTGATTTTGTGGAGACTCTGGAGAGCTTTATAGGAGTATCTGCTTGAAAATGAGGCTTTTTAGGGACCCATTTACAAGTGAATTTACTTGTGCTCATGGAAGAATATGTGTCCGTGCGTGATGTATAAGAATGGGCATCAGATGTTCGAGTGAGTGAAACATGTTGTACCGGGTGTGGCCTCGGTGTAGCTATTTGAGCCCGCAAGCAAGCCTTAGGCACCCAGATTTGTCGTGATTGTGGGCTGGCCTTCATTGACTTCTTGGGTACCCAAATGGACTTTACTTTCGCAGAAGAATTTATGAAAGACTTCTTATTAGTGTCGTGTTGTTGATTACTAATAAGAGGTTTTGGCCGTGGGGTTGGCGTGGTCGCAACAGGGTGTTCGCCTTTCCGCACCCACACTTGTTTCAACGGCTGAGACATTCTGCTTCGCACGTTTTTTTGGCCTCCTGTATAGGTAGTACTCTGCTCCTTCTGTATTTGATCTACCTTTGATTGCTGCATTCCTCTGGCCTTTGGAAAAGAAGGGAGTTCCGTCTTATCCTTGACTCCGTTGTTGAGACAATCCTCTTTCTGCATCATACAGTTTTGGACAAGAATAGCATTGTCAACTTCATGTGCACACCTGGAAGGACCAGGAGTATGTGCCTTACCTAGTTCCTTGAGTGCCTCATTTTCCAATTCAACTGTAATTCGACTATGATTTACCCATACCTGAAGAAGTCCACTTCTTAGGTTTAGTTTGACTGCATGATCATAGATCCAGTCCTGACCCAAGACAAGAGGCTCAGTGAGGTCCTCATCTTGACACACTAGTACTTTGACTGCCATTACTTCGTCTTGAATGTAGAGGGGAAGTTCCACCTCGCCCATGCAAGGGGTTTCCACACCTCCCAATCCTATGAAATATGTTTCTATAGGATTGACAGTTAAATTCAACTTTTGACAGTAACAAAATTTAACAGCACTAGTGGCTGCACCTGAGTCAATCAAGGCTCTTACAGTCCTTGCACCCTTTCCTTGTCCTATCTCTAAGGTTATAAAAGGACGTCGATCAATTATCCTATGAGAGCTAATACCTGAAACTTCACACATAGCCACATGATATCCTTGATCTGCATATGCATCTGTCCTAGGTTGCTCTCTACCTTGTCTTCTCAACTTCATTCTCCATATGCGTTCCAATGCTTCTGCTTGAGCTTCTT
Source organism: Ceratopteris richardii (assembly GCA_020310875.1). Lineage (NCBI taxonomy): Eukaryota > Viridiplantae > Streptophyta > Polypodiopsida > Polypodiales > Pteridaceae > Ceratopteris > Ceratopteris richardii. Next base: position 69,887,353 of record CM035437.1, on the reverse strand, counting down.
CTCGAATTCGTTTTTCTTCTTCTTTGTGTTGCTTAGCAGTGTTGAGTCGACTTAGCATCTCTTCCGTCAGAGGTTCCTGATATAACTTGACTCTGCATCCGCTTATGTAGCTCGGGAGAATATCGCCTTCTAATGTGGCTAGTTGCACTGCTCCACTTGTTGAGATTCTATTAATGATCATGGATCTGTAGCCTCTCTTCTCTAGTTTCCTCGCATGTTGTTTCAAAGTGTAGACTAGTACTAGGTCGCCTGCCTTCAAACCTTTATCCTTAACGTGGGCATCAAAGTATGCCTTCTGTCATTTCTTAGCTGCATATATCCCTGCAGCCGCCCTCAGTCTTGTTTCTCCTAATCGTTCAAGGTCAAAAAGTCTAGAGGAGAGTTCATGACCCGTCCATTCATGCTCTTGTGCTACTTTCAATGTAGGTATTAAGAAGTCCAACGGTAGCACTGCATTTTGGCCAAATACCATCTGAAAGGGGGTGGCTTGGAGTACCGTTTTGTAGGCGACTCGGTATGCCCAAACAGCATGGTGTAGCTGTTTGTCCCAATCAGAGCGTTTATTGTTCACTAATTTCGTCAGTACATTGCATAAGATCTTATTGGTGCTCTCAGCATGGCCATTAGCTTGGGGGTGATAGGGGGCAGACTTCTTATGTACTACCAAGAATTCTTGGAGCAGATTTTCAATAACTTCATTCAAGAAGTGAGTGCCTCTGTCACTGAATAGCTCTATAGGTAACCTGTATCTGGTGAACAAATTCTCAAATAAGAACTTAGCTGTTGTTTGAGCATCGTTCTTCGTTGTGGCTTTTACCTCTACCCACTTGGTTAGATAGTCCGTGGCAACAATGATATACTCAGCATGGGAACCCTTAGTTGGGGGATTAATAGGACCTACAAAGTCTATTCCCCACTTAGAGAATGCACGTCCACCTATCATAGGTTTCAGTGGCATCTCATCTTTGTGTATAGGACACTGAGTTCTCTGGCAAACATCACACCGTTTCACATAGGTATGTGCATCCATGTGAAGGGTAGGCCACCACAAGCCTGCAAATAGGATCGCTTTAATCACTCGGTCTGGTCCAAAATTTCCTCCTGCTACACCTTGATGAGCAGTTTCCAAGATCTTGAGATATTCACTCTCATGGGCGCATAGTCTGAGGTAACCATATTTACCACGTTTGTATAGATTATCACCAATGAGTGAGTAATCTAGGGCTTCTTGTTCTAAACTCCTTTTCCTAGCCAGAGTCATGTCTGGAGGGAATGTTTTCGTCCTCAGGAAGGATACTAGTGGTTCACTCCAATTTGGCACTATGGACACTTGATAAAGAGTGGCATGTTCCATAGGTGGTTTAGTGCAGCAGATTGGGCATTCCTTGCACAACTTTTGGACATCAACTTCCATAGTCGGCCAATGCACTCCGAGTCTCCTTAGTGTGTGTAGGGTTCGTTGCTTTGAGTAGTGTTGCTCTAATGCACCTACATGTGCTAATTGCAACCATTTATCATACTCATGCTCTTCCACACAACAAGCCAAGATCCCTTGATCTATGTGCTTGTACATACTTCCTGCCATGATGTGATACTTTTGGGCTTTTACTACCTCTCTATCCTGTGTGTTTATTACTGGGTGGTTAGGCCCGTACGTCAATACTGACACTAATGGCTTAGTCCACTGTGGCACCACTTCCAAATTAAACAAGTAAGCATCAGGAAGGTCATCTGACACTCCTTGTGGGGCTTCTCCAGATGTGAGCCTAGAGAGATGGTCTGCTCTCAAGTGAGTCTTCCCTTTCCTTACCACAACCTCGAAATCATATTCCATTAGCAAGAGAAACCATCTTACTAATCTTCCTGTATTGCATGGCTTGTTCACGAGATATAGCAGTGCCTAATGGGCAGTAAAAAATTTAAACTTATTTGCAAGCAAGTAATGTCTAAACTTTTTAACCGCATATACCATGCCTATTCCTTCTCTCTCATTAGTGGTATAATTTCGTTCAGCTGCATTCAATTGTCTACTAGCATAGGCAATTGGAAGATCCATATTACCTTCACTGATAAGTTGCGCGAGTACACACCCAATAGCATAATTGGATGCATCCACATGAACATGGAATGGCTTGTTCCAATCTGGTGTGGTCAAGATTGGTGTTGAACATAATCTTCGTTTAAGCTCATTGAAGGAATTCTCACATTCATCACTCCACTCAAAGTTAGTCAGAAGTCTGTACATGGGCTTTGCAATGACAACATACATGTGAATGAACCGGCGGTAGTAACCACAATGCCCCATGAAAGCCTGTACTTCCTTGACGTTCTTTGGCCTAGGTAGTTCCGCTATGGCTCTCACTTTCTCTTCATCAGTGGATATGCCATTCTTTGACACTATGTGTCCTAGAATCTTGCCTTGCCTGACCATAAAAACACACTTTTCTGGGTTCAGGCAGACTTGATATTCTCTACATTTGTCAAAGATTTGTCTGAGTTCAGGAATATGGGTTTGTCTAATGTTGGAATGAGCACAAAGATCATCAACATAGACTTCTAAGTTCTTTCTCAAAAACTCTTTAAATACATGGCACATCAGCCTCTAGAAGGTAGCGGGTGCATTGGTAAGCTCAAATGGCATTACTCTAAAGGCAAATATGCCCCATTCAGTGGCAAAAGCCGTCTTATGCTGACCTTCTGGAGCTATGGCTACTTGATTGTAGCCCAAAAATCCATCAAGGAAGCTGTACACTTCCTTGCCTGCTACTCTTTCTAAGAGATGCTCTGTGATAGGAAGTGGATAGTTATCTCGAATTGTGGCTGCATTGACCTTCTTCAAGTTAATGCATACATGCAGCTTTCCATTTTTCTTGGGCACCACTACAATGGGGGATACCCACTCAGTGTGCTCAATTTCATAGATGAATCCAGCTTCAACAAGTCTATCTATCTCCTCTTTGATCTTAGCAGCATAATTATCATTATATGTGTATGGCTTTTGCTTAGAAGGTTTGGCATCTGAGGTCATGGGGATAGTGTGTGAGCATATGTCAGGGTCCACACCTTTCAAATCCTTGTAACTCCAAGCGAATACATCTCTGTATTCTCTTAGCAAGGCTATCAATTCGTGCTCTTCGTCTTCCGTCAAGTCATGGCCTATGTACGTGCATCTCTCATCTCCTTCTTCCATGGCTACCACTATTTTCTTGGTTCTTTCTTTGTTATCATAGGCCTCCCCTGATTGCGCCTCACGTCTTGGCATCCTTATCATGACTCTTCTGTCATCTATCTCATACTTCTTAAAATTTTCTAGGACCTCAAACAAAGATTCTCCCTCTCCTGGTGTGACTTCTCTCTTCTTTCTTTTCTTTCCTTCTTCCTTCGGGGTCACATGTGTGGCTAGCCTTACATCATTTGTAAGCTCTCCGTACCTCTGGGGTTGAAACTCTACTTCAAAGAAGTATTCTTCATCTGATGCAAAAGGTGGGTCCATAATGATTGACTCTACATCGGAGTCACTTGCATCCTCAAATGCATCAAGGCTAGGTTCACACTCTTCTAACACTGCCTCTCCCATGATTGGCTCTATGGAGAAGACTGAAATGTCATAGCCATCTTCATCACAGTGAGGTGTCCATTGTTCTTCATTGATGGCTACATCCATTGTTGCTAGGATTTCTACCCAGCCGTGGGGTTCAAATTCTTCATCAGGAAAGACTACAGGTGCATAGGCTGGGTCTTGAATTGAGCTATGTGTTTCTTTTGCACCTATCTCTCTGGCTTTTTCTCTCTTCTCTTCTTCTACTGCTACTTTGCACATCCATAAGTGGGTGTCTTCATGCATCCATGAGGATCCTGATCCTATGGAATGCACCGATTCCGTATCATCTTTGGCTCTATGGATGGGATTCCATTGGATAGGAGGGACATCTCTATGAGAGTAATCTTTGAGATTCACTTTGGTCGTAACACCTAAGTGTTGCAGGTACAAGGAATTGGCTCCCTAGTCCTGTACCACTTGCAACTATCGCATAAAGGGTCGCCTCAAGATCATTTCATAGGCATGATTTTTGCTAAAATCACATATAGAAAATGTATGCTCAAACTCAACACCACATGTGGTGAGAGTTATTCCTTCTAACAGCCCTAAGGGTCTCTCTATGTGACCATCGGCCATTTGCAATTTCATCCTCGTGGGCCTGAGTGCTGGCTTGCCCCAATGCTTCCATAGGGAAGTGGTAGCAATTGCAACTCCTGCACCTGAGTCTAGAATGGCCTTGGTGGTGTATCCTTGATGGGTGATAGGAAGATATGTGTTTCCCTCTTCGCCCTCACTCATGTCTCCTATCTTGTCCAAGGGTATTTCTGGCACTGTTCTCTGGGATCCTACCTAGGAACGAGGTTTTGCTATCTCTCGTACTTGTTTGGCTACATGCTTCCATAGCTCTGGCCTTACTTTGAGTAGCTCTTCTAAGGTGAGGTTGCACTGTACTTTAGTGTTTTTCACTACCTCTATGTTCCTAGGTATGACTGAGTCCTCATTTCGTACCATGACCGTGGGTGCTCTCATACAAGTAGACTTAGCTTCCCATGGGCCTGTGAAGTGGGGTAATTCTTGTAGAGAGTTAGACTCAAAGTCTAATCTTTCCTGAGATTGGGTGCTCTCCTGCTCCTCATAAATGGATGGGATGTCTTGTGGGAATTGGTCGTGTGCATCATCCACAAGTTCAATGCGAGGAGGGACTTCACTTTCTTTAGACCATTTATCTTCTTGAATCTCTCGTAGGAATTTTGGTGTGAACCGATTCATAGAAGATGATGTGTCTGGCTTCGTAGAGTTAGGCACATAGGCTTCCTGGGCAGGAAGACCTACTCTTTCACTTGCCTTGTCCTTGTGTTGAGAGGCGGGTTCCTTTTCTAATTGTGCAATTAGCCTCTCTATTCTTTCTAACAGTCCTTCAAAGTGCCGCTGCGTCTTGGCTGAGCTACAACTAACCCAACGACATTGATAGGAGTGATTTTCGGCATATTATTAGGATTCTTTGGGCAGTCTCGTAAGAGATGCTCCTTTCCGCACTCCTGGCAATAGCCCTGGATCGTCACTGATTGGGGTTGTGTAGGTGGAGGCAAGGGACAATCACGAATGAGATGATCTCCTTGACAACTATAGCATGGTCCTTTAGGAAATGGGGGTCTTACTTGCCTAGGTTGAGGTCTAGAGTTGGGGTTTGTGTACATGACATTAGCATACTCTAGCTCCCAATTAGGTTCACTCGGTTCCTCACTGTAGTAGGACTCACCATGTTCAGGAGACTGCATGTAGTAAGCCTGGGGACTATCAACATGCGTAGAATCAAAGCTATGGTCACTGGGATCACTTTCTGAAATTAATGGTGTTACTGGGACTATAGGTCTATTCAGGTTTTCTTCTGCAGCTGCATACTTTACAGGAATCACATAAGTAGGAGCAGGTGGTTGTTGTGCTAGCACTGACTGGGGTCTCAGTTGGGCCTGATATTGCGGTTGGTAATTTTGCTGAGTCCTAGTATACAGTTGTGGTGGGTATTGACTTTGGTATCTGCCTTGTTGAGTGTATGGCTGAGGGTAGGTTTGCCTAACCGCTTGCTTATTGTATGGGCAGTCTTGTGCTGTGTGATTTGTGTATCTTCGTTCTATGGTGCAGTACTGGCTACTAGGATTTACTTGGGGTTGAGCCATAATGGGACATACATTCGCCATATGGTCACCTCCACAAGTATAGCATCTTTTCACAGGGGCAAATCTTGGGATTTGTTTGCTAGTGACACCTAATTTCTGAGCTATATGCTAATTCCTCAATAGATGTGGATTGTGTGGAAGAGAGGCTAGAAGAACTATCAGTATCTTTATAGATTTTTGAAAGCTCTAATTCCTCCCCTAGGTTATCCTCCATGTCAATGCACATGTGTACACACTCTTCTATGGTCCTAGGGTCCTTCAAGTACACATATGATCTCAATTTGGTACTTAGCGATCCATCCAAGAATAAAGCCACTTGCTTAGCTGGTGTGGGTAACTCAGGGACAGGGCATCTCTCTAGGTATTGCCTAAATCTTCTTCCGGCAAGTCTCATGGTTTCTTGAGGGGTTTGCTTGAAGCTGTGAATCAGCGAGGAAGTGTTATGTCTTATGCCACTTTTAGAGAATTCGATAATGAATGCCTCTAGAAGTTGGTCTATGCTCCTGAACTGCCTCTCGTCTAGTGGCTGAAACCATGTCAGGGCGGTGTTCCTAAGGGTTAGACCAAAGGCATTGTACTACGTGAACAGATCTTCCACTTGTTCAGCTCTCAAGACTTGCCTAAACTCAGCCACATGATCGTATGGATCTCCAGTGCCATCGAAGTAGTTCTTCATGGACTTAACTAGCTGAGTCGGTCTCAAAGTCCTTGTGTGCTCTGTAGGTCTTGGTAGAGGGAACTCATCCACATTTCTTTGATTCCTTGGAGCTCTAAGTACCTCAAGTTCCACTCTATTTGTTTCCGTTCTCGTTCTTTCTCTGCCCCCTGGGTTGGCAAAGCTTACTTCTGGCCTATCTCTACTTCTGTCTCTTTGAGCTCCATGAGCTTGGGATGCTCTAGCTCCAGGGTGACCATAGGACACATTCGATCTTGGTTGGGGAAAAATGAATTCACCCTTTCAAGTGTAAGCATGCCTGTCATGTTTTGTAACCACAAAGATCCTCTCTGAAGCGTGATCTAAGTAGGTCACTCTGCCTGGGCTATCCGGATCTTTGAACTCATAGATCATGATTGACCCTACATCATTTGGCCTATCAGATTTATACCTCCAAAAGGCTTCATCGGTTTCTTGGTTTAGGGGCAGATCTATGCTCTTATTATCCTGGGGAATCCACTCTGGTGTGATAATCCTAGTGAGAACCGATTTGCCTCGAGGGGTTCTAGGTTCTATACCCATGTTTCCTTGCTCTAGGTCACCTATGTCCATTTCTGGGAGCACATTTCCGAATTCATCTGTCCTATCTGGGTGACTGGTGCTACGTATATGGTTCCTTCTTTGTCCAGGTATGCTCCATTTTCAAACTTTACAGCTGGGTGTTCTAGTCCAATGGATTGGTCAGGGTTTTTAATCTGGACCACAGATCTTCCTAGGCCGTCCTCATAGATGCTAGCACCTAATCGGTTGGTCCTAAGGTATTCCAGCTGCATCTTGTAGGGGCCTTCCACCCTATACAGATATGGCACACCTGAACTTCCTGTAGGTCTGTCCATACCTTGAGACATCTCTGATTCACTAGTCTCAGAGCTAGGGTAATGCGAGTGGTAGCTCAACTGCTGGGCCCAAGACCTAGCAGTATGATTAACGCTAGCCTCTGAAGACCTAAGACTTTGTCTTTCTCTTACTAGATGTCGTCCTGATCTAAGGTTCATATGCCTAATTAAGTAGACCAATTTTTGCCCAAAGTACAACCTCGTTTCCGATCAATTGGTATCAGTCACTTGAGCCTTTTTAGTTAATTATCGTGTTTAAGATCTTGTCTGATATCACGTCGTCAAGTATATTTGAGTGTATTTCCGCACTTGAAGTTGATCGTTCCACGTTAAGTTCTTTTCCTTTAAAGTTCTCGGTCACACACAGGTTATCTCTTGAACTTGATTTCTTAGATAGTCTTTGACTTGTCTCAAGCCTACTGTTGCCCTGACTTACTTCTAGCACTATTCGAACTTAGTCTAAACTAGGAATTGACAGAGGGAGTTGAGAATATTCCAACCTTACTTGCTGATCCCTTGCTTTATGATGCTCAAGAACCCGGTTCTCAAGCTTGCAAAGAAACCCTTGCTTTGGATGCTCTCAATTGCTCTCAGTGGACCTGTGAAAGTCCCAAAGTTAGCTCAAGACTTAGATTCAAATGACAGACAGATCACTTTCATGCATGTAATTTGGATATCAATTATGTCCCCTGACTCTATTGCAAACAATCCTAGAGATCCCTTGGTTTTGTTCCCCCTAAGTATGGTTACTTCAAAATAGGATATCTAATAATCTTGATATTAAATTTACCGGAACGAGTGGAAGTTTTGGTTGTACTCCGCACGAGCTTTCCAACAAAACAAGAATCACAGTAGACGGGTTTCGTATGAGGAAGTTATGACAGATCAGGGTTTTGGAGTTAAAACAAGGCTCAATCAGGCTATCAGTTCACAGGATTTTTCTCAGGACACACTTGTAGGGACCTCACAAATCACTAATTGTTTGATAAGTATGCCAAAAATTACCCCAAAAACATGCAAGAGAAAACCCTAGAAATTTGGCCAAAAAAGCCTGTCTATCGCGATCGACAGGTCTGTCAATCGCGATTGACAGAGGTGTCCGTCGGGCTTGTCGGTCACGATCGACACGTCAGTCGCGATTGACAGTGTCAATCGCGATCGACAGAGTCGGTCGTGGGTCCTGTCAATCGCGATCGATGGTGTCAATCGCGATCGACACGTTTTGCGGGATTTCCACCGTAATTTTAGTCGATCGGGGATGTGTCCGTCGCAATGGACACGTGGCAACGCGAAAAATTCAATGAATCGTCAAAATTCAGTCGGTCGCGATCGACGGTGTCAATCACGACTGACAGAGGTGTCGGTCGTGGCTGTCGATCGCGATCGATGGTATCAATCGTGATTGACAGGGTCAGTCGGTCGTCTCTGTCGGTCGCGATCGACAGACTCTGTCGATCGTGGCTGTCGATCGCGATCGATGGTTTCGGTCGCGATTGACAGAGGAACACGGAATTTTTTTAGTTTTGTTTAGTGATTTGGCATGTGCTTTCCATGTGCATTAAGGTGGTGTACTTTCTTTTACCAAATAGGCGATTTTTCTATCGATCGCGATCGACAGAGATCTGCGACATAGAGACAGTTCTGAGCGTTTCCATACCTGAGCAGCTGGACATGATGATACAGCAAGAACCTGCAAGAGTGCTCAAAAGCATGCAAAAACACGGCACACAAGTCGCTCTCTCTCTCTCTCACAAGTGAAATGAGGGAAATGGAAGGAGAAAGGAGGTATAATCAAAAACTGAAATTTTTCGCGATGATGGAGATGGAGGTGGATGATGGTGAGGATGATGATGGTGATGATGATGATGGATTAAGAAAGAGAAAAATAAGAAAAGTAAAGAAATTACCTACAACGCCAACGTCTCAATTCTACGTCTTACCATCACACGGTCGTCCTTAAAGCTCGATCCCCGGCAACGGCGCCAAAATTTGGTGTAGCTCAGTGATGAGTAGCACCTCCTTTAATGTCAATCCAGGAAGACATGAGGATGGTATGATGACCTCGAGCAAGTGAAGGCACAAGTGCGTGAGTGAGAAGCACACTAACATGCACACATATACACACACACGTGCACACACGGTAAGACAAAGAGTGAGAAGCAATGGAGTTCTTAGATTACTTTCAAAAAGCTCATACAAGTTCAATTCAGTTACAAGCTAACCTCAAAAATGAGCTCTCTAGCTCTATTTATAGTTTTTGACTAGGTTTTGGCAGTCCAGACCTAGTGTCCGGCCTAGTTAAAAATTAGGTTCTAGGGCCTATTTGAAGACTCAAACGAAGTCTAAAAATTATGAAAATTGGTAGGTAGCTACTTCGAATGCTCCTCAAGCTCAAGGACTCCTTGGCTTGCACAAAATGGAGCTACAAAAATATGAAATGGTACCTACAATGGCTTTTAGTGATGAAAATCACTATTGTTGTAGGGATTTCTTCTAACGATTTGACATACACATCTTCGAGCTCCCTACTTGCTCCTTCTCCTTGTGTGTCCACCTCTTTGATAT
>CM035437.1:69860019-69862519 GCA_020310875.1 Ceratopteris richardii | reverse complement strand
GGATTTAAATCTGCATAGCTTGCTTCCATCCAGAGCTTTAGTAAGTAAATCTGCACATTGTATATTAGTAGACACATATGACAATTGAATTTCTTTGCTAAGTAACTTCTCCCTCACATAGTGGTAATGAACCTCTATGTGTTTTGTCCTTGCATGATAAATTGGGTTAGCTGCAAGGTGAAGAGAACTAGTGTTATCTCCAAATATGAGTGGTGGCCTTGTGTATAGGCCCAATTCTGAATATAAAAGCTTCAACCATATGGCTTCTTGAGTGGCATTTGCTAGCCCTCTATACTCTGCCTCAGTAGATGATAGAGCTACTGTGGGTTGTTTCTTGGATGACCAAGAAATTGGTTTATCACCTGCAAAACATATGTAACCAGATGTGCTTCTCCTGTCATCCTTGCAACCTGCCCAATCTGCATCTGAATATACCTTTATATCAATGTCTGATGAATATGGAAAATACAAACCATGATTTTGTGTTCCCTTTAGGTACTTTACTATCTTCTTTGCTGCCTCCAAATGAGGTACTCTTGGTTTGTGCATAAATTGGCTAAGTACACTAACACCATATGATATATCAATCCTGGTTAAGGTAGCATAATTTAGACTACCTACAAAACTTTGGTAACGTGTAATATCTTTGAGTTCTTCTCCTTCATGTGCACTGAGTTTGTGGTTGACCTCCATAGGAATGTTTGAGACTTTAGCTTCCTGCAAATTAAACTTCTTGACCATGTCCTGAATGTACTTCTTCTGAGTAATAAAGATACCTGAATTTGTATACACCAATTCAAGTCCTAGGAAGTACTTCAATAATCCAAGATCATTAATCTTGAATTCCTTCATCATCTGTCCTTTGATATGTCTAATTCCCTGAACATCATTTCCTGTAATAATGATGTCATCAACATAGACACATAAATATATTACCTCTGTACTACTTCTCTTTATGAATAGAGAAGTGTCTGCCTTACTCATTACAAATCCTTGGTCTTGGAGGTAGGTTGTCAACCTGTAATTCCATGCTCTAGGTGCCTGCTTCAATCCATACAGAGCCTTCTTCAATTTACAAACATGATTTACCTTATTGGGATCTTCATAGCCAGGTGGTTGTGACATGTAGACTTCTTCAGATATCCATCCATTCAAGAATGCATTCTTCACATCCAATTGGTACATGTTCCAATTCTTGGATGCAGCTACACTCACCATAACTCTGATAGTTGGCATCTTGGCCACAGGAAAAAATGTCTCCTCATAATCAATGCCTTGGGTTTGTGCAAAACCCTTGGCTACCAACCTAGCTTTATACCTGTTTATTGTACCATCTGAGTTTCTTTTGAGTTTGTAGATCCATCTGGATCCTATCACCTTCATGGAGTCCTTCTTGGGTACCAAGTCCCAAGTATCACTCTCCTTGAGAGCCTCCATTTCTTCATCCATTGCTTCCTTCCATTCTGGTTTAGTAATTGCTTCTTCAAATGTACCTGGTTCTTCATTCAAGAGATCCTTTGCAAGATATACAGAGTGCTTGGTTACAAGTGAAGTATCATACCCATACCTAATAGGTTTTTTCTTTTCCCTCTGAGATATCCTCATAGCTTGAGTTGAGGATTCTGGATTATCTTCTAGTTGCTTCATCTTCATCTTCCCTTTGGATTTCCAAGCCTTGAACTCTTCAATGTTGATGGTGTCTTCATCATCTGAGCTTGTGTCCTCTTTCTGAATTGGTTCTTGCCTGATAAGTTTGGGAAAATCTTCTTCCATGTCATAAGGTAGGCTAACTTTCCTGCACTCATTTTCATACCATGAGTCATTCTCATCAAAGATGACATCTCTGCTTACCTTGAAGCCTTTGTTTGAGGGGTTATAGAACCTGTATCCCTTCTGATTCAAATCATAACCAATGAAGATACACTTTTCAGCTTTAGGGTCTAGCTTTCCCCTTACCTGTGAGGGAATATGCACATATGCAACACATCCAAAAATTTTGCAATGATCCAGAGATGGTCTCTTACCATGCCAAGCCTCATAGGGTGTCATTCCATCAAGTGTCTTTGATGGCAACCTGTTAATTAAATATGTGGCAGTAGATACACTCTCTGCCCAAAGATAATTTGGCAATTTCTTTTCATTTAGCATAGACCTAGCTGTCTCTACAATGAGTCTATTCCTTCTTTCAGCTACTCCATTTTGTTCAGGTGAGTACCTTGTAGTAATCTCCCTCTTGATGCCTCTTTCCTGCAAGAATTCTTCAAAGTCATTGGAGAAGTATTCTCCACCACCATCTGACCTTAGCTTCTTCAAATGTCTACCCGTTTGATTTTCAACTAATGCAAGATATTTTTTGAAACAATTAAATACTTCATCTTTATGTTTCATGTAGTATAAGACAGTCCACCTGCTATAGTCATCAATGAAGGACACATAGTACCTTGATCCAGATATGGATTGTTCCTTGCTAGGTCCCCAAACATCTGTATGTACCAATTCC
>CM035437.1:69815019-69822519 GCA_020310875.1 Ceratopteris richardii | reverse complement strand
GGTGATATTACTTTCTCCTACGATTCATCTCATGATTCCTCTTGCTCATTAGATAGCACACATATGGCTTGGTTGCTTGATGCATTAGCCACTTTTCATGTTACTCCACATCGTGAGTGGTTTTGTCGATTCTCAGGTGAGAGTCGTGGATGTGTGCACATGCCTGATGGTACGACATATGATATTGAGGGTGCAGGAGATGTATGCATTATGCTACCTAGTGGAGCATCACTTATGCTTAGACATGTACGTTATGTGCCTTCATTCCCTATGAGCTTGATTTCAGTTAGCCAGTTACAGGAGAGCAGATATTATGCATTCCCTGGTGAGCATCATTTTCAGTTACAGTTGGGACAGCTTATGCTTGTTAGAGGTGCCAGGATTGGGCACATGTATCCACTGCAGGTACTTCATGTGAGAGACAGTCTCGTCTCAGTGGGAGTTCAGCCTTATGTGCGATGTGAGACTCGTCATGTCTCATTTTGTCTACCTATAGATAGGTCTATTGACATTCATGATGCACATGTATGGCAGGATTCAGATGCTCAGATGGATGCACATGTAGAGCATATTTCGGATGCTCATGATGCTTATATAGAGCATGATTTTCTTGATCATATGGATGCTCACATAGAGCATACGTTGGATGATCAGTTGGATGCTTTAGAGCATGATGTGGATGCTCATGTAGAGCATTGTGATGATACTCACTTAGAGTTAGATCATCAGATGGATCTTGGTGTTGATGTTGTGCAGTCAGCTCATGTGGAGCATGATGATACACTTGGTGTGGTAGAGCACGATAGCTCTCATGATACACAGTGTATGGTAGAGCATATTAGCTCTCATGATGCACAGCTAGATACATCCTTGGTTATGAGCATGGCTGATTTAGATGCTGAGGAGTCAGCAGTTATGCAGTCATTCTTGGATTCGCTCATGCCAGATGTTGACATAGATATGTCAGGACATGTTGGTCTTGACGATGGTGCTTTGGATGCCTTGGATAGAGGCATGGCTGACATGCTTAGGTTAGCCAGGATAGCACATGTTTCGTCAGCATTCGGGAGTTTGATGTACGAGTTGTTATGCTCGAGACCAGACATTGCAGTTGCTATTGGAGCATTTGCACTTGGAGTTGTCAGTCGTTCGATGATTGACATAGGCATGGAGCGAGTGGGAGCTTTGCAGGAACTTCATCAGTTCTTGCATCAGTCAGATATGAGCTCGACTCTTGTCGATATGAGTCTAGAGCAGTTTGAGGTGCATGGATACACCTTGTTCGAGGCAGTTGGTGTAGGCTGATCTGGTATGGGTAGAGATCCAGACTCTTCCTGTACATTATTGTATAGTCCTACATCATTCTTTGTATATTTTTCCACTTATGGTCACATTGACCCTTAAGTGGGAGATTGTTGGGGATGTAAGGGTCATGTGACCTTACCCCCATATTCATATATATACATCATATATAGAGTATTGCCTCAAGAGAGATCATTATGTGGGTTTCGAGGCTCCCACGCATGTCCGTGCGTCATTCCTCTCTTCTCTCTCCCTCCATCTCCTCCTTCCTCCCTCTTGTTCTGCACACCAAAGCCCTTCAATAGATAGATAGAAACATAGATAGATACATAGATAGATAGATAGATAGATAGATAGATAGATAGATAGATAGATAGATAGATAGATAGATAGATAGATAGATAGATAGATAGATAGATAGATAAATACATAGATAGATAGATGGAGAGATAGATAGAGAGATAGATAGATAGATAAACAGATAGACAGATAGATAGATAGAGAGATAGATAGATAGACAGATATGTTGGTGCATATCAAGCCTACACACATTGGCTTGGAACTTTGGAACCATGGAAGGCTAGCTTGGACAAAGCTTTATCAAGGCTTCACTTGAAGCAAGGCTCATATGAACATATGCTTAGATGTTCTCACTTTTTACCCCTTTGAAAAAGTCATTGTGACTTGGAATAATTTGTAACCACACCTACTTGAGAAATTCGTGGAAATTTGAATGTTGTAATGGAGAGAATATCTCCCTACTTTTAGAGGAGAGATTCTAGGGAGCCTTAGTTTGAATTTCAAATTCAAATGAACACCAAACTCCTATAAAAGATGAAGAAGAAAAGTCGCGGGTGTGTTACTCTTTCTAGCTCATCTCCCGAGGCATTTTTATCATTGTAACTCATTGTGTGTGAGTGCTATCTTATAGCCAACACCACAATACCTCATTTAGCTATGCTTGTCAAGCTAATGAGATTGTACAAACACATTAATCAATAGAAGTATACATTCATTATCTCTGATTTTCTCTGAGTCATCATCTTCAAGTCTGTCAACTTCAACAGAGCATAACTCAAGATCTACTGAACCAAATCAAGAGTTCTATAGCTCATTGGAACCAGCTCAAGGTCTTCTACAAGCATCCAAAATCTGAGAAGATTTCATTCAGCCATTTGGGAGAAATCCGCTTCGAAGTGCACACTGGTCTCTGTCTGCATAGTTCCTAAAAAGTCGGGGGTAATTAGAATTTTGCTAAACTTATTTCTCAGTGCATAGTTTATCAATTGGAGTAATTCCACTTGTGATTGGTAGCTTACTAAGGTAATTTAATACTCCCAAAAGGAATTGTTTCTTTTTTAAGTGTGCTGGTCACACTAAGTGAAAGTCTGAGCAGGTGTCACTAGAGAAATAGAAAGTTTTTTCTTGATTTTGAAGTGCCAAGTTATCTGTTTTGGTTTGATCATTACCAAAACCATTTCCAAAGTACATATATGGTTTCTTTGTGTCATTTGGAAGCTAAGAAAGTGTACTAAGTATATCTCGAATCAAAAGAGGGCAGGTGTGAAGCAGGTTTTGCAGCATCAACTCATTTCTTGAGTGCATCCAACCATCACTCCCAACAGTGGTATCAGAGCAAAGAAGGTAAACATGGGTGATGGTTTCCCTTCCTTCATTGACAAATTGGACAGAAACAATTATCAAGCTTGGTCATTGAGAATGAAGACCTATCTACAAGGGAGAAGTCTATTTGGATACATATCAGGAGATGAGGAATTGCCCTCATTCAAGACTAGAGGACTACCCACAAAGGATGAACATGAAAGGCTCAACCAATGGTGTGCAAAGGATGCTTTGGCAAGGTCTTATCTCTTAAACTCTATATCTGACTTTCTTTTACCTCATGTAAGGAATTGTAAGACCTCCCAAGAGACTTGGGAAACCTTGTCAAATTATTTTTCTCCCAACACAAGGGCTAGGAAGAATCAATTATGGATTGAGTTCACAACCCTTAGGAAGCAGCCCAAGCAATCAGTCTCATAGTATGCGACAAAGATCAAAGATGTGGCAGACCAACTAGCAAGCATTGGAGAGGAAATTGAAGAGGAGCAAATAGTCAAGCAAGTGACAAATGGACTCAAGGCAGATGATAAGTGGGAAAGTTTCACCACTGCAATGGACCTCTATATGGACATGCATACCCCTGATCTCACAACACTCATGGGCCAACTATTTACACATGAAGCAAAGTTTACAAAGGCTGGAGATCAATCAAAAGGTAACAACCCCTCTGCTCTCTATACTGATAAGAAAGTTAAGGATAAAGGTAAAGGGAAGAAACAGGATGAAGAAGGTTCTACCTCTCAAGCTAATTATGCAGGGAGAGGTAGGTCATCTAGAGGAAGAGGCAGAGGAGGTAAGTCAGGTATGGGGAGACCCTACAACTCATCACCATGCAACATTTGTGGATTGTCCAATCATACCACAGATGAATGCTACAAGAACTACAAAAATCAGAGAGGAAGAGGCTACTCAAGAGGTGGATACTCTCAAGGGAGAGGCAGATTCAATCAACACCAAAGCTACAATGGATACAACAACCAATACAACAACAACTACAACAACAACCACAATGGTAACTACCAAGGTGGATTCAGAAATAGAAGAGACTACAACAACTACACAGAGGAGCAAGATGACTCCCTATTGATCATGAATATGACCTCCAAGATAGGTACAAATGATGATCATTTATTTTATATTGATTCAGGATGTTCTAACCATGTAGCTGGCAATGTGGCACTACTTTCTGATTTGGAAGAGCCCAAGGGCAAGCATCAAGTACAGACAGGTGATGACACTAAACATTCAGTTGTTAAAGTAGGCAATGTCAAAACATGTGATGGTAACCAGAACCTATTGAGCAGGGTACTCTATGTACCAACCATCACTAAGAATCTAATGAGTGTTGGTCAGATTGTGGAGAAAGGTTTGCAGGTCAGATTCACACAACATGGAGCATATGTGGAGGACCCAAGACATGGATTCAGAAGGATAGCCAAAGGGGAGAAATCAGGTAGATTATTTACATTTGAGCTAGAAGACACCAAGAATATTGCTTTGTATAATTATAAGGATCAGACACTTTCAGAGTTAGAAATATGGCATAAGAGATTAGGGCACATAGGTGAAAGGACTCTAAAGCAAATGTGCAGGGATCAATGTGTGCTTGGGATACCTAATGTATCCAAGCAACACATGATTTACAAATGTGGATCATGTCAATTTGGTAAGTCTCACAGGTTACCCTATTCAAGGAAAGGTTTCATGCATGAAGACTACCTAGACTTGGTACACACAGATGTTTGGGGACCTAGCAAGGACCCTTCCATTTCTGGTTCAAGGTATTATGTGTCCTTCATTGATGATTATAGCAGGTGGACCATTTTATACTTTATGAAGCATAAAGATGAAGTGTTTAATTGTTTCAAGAGGTATCTTGCACTTGTTGAAAATCAAACAGGAAGAAGCTTGAAGAGGCTAAGATCAGATGGTGGAGGAGAGTACTTCTCAAACGAGTTTGAAGATTTCTTGCAAGAAAGAGGCATCAAAAGGGAGATTACTACAAGGTACTCACCTGAACAAAATGGGGTAGCTGAAAGAAGGAATAGACTCATTGTGGAAACAGCTAGGTCTATGCTCAATGAGAAAAAGTTGCCAAATTATCTTTGGGCAGAGAGTGTATCCACTGCCACTTATCTCATCAATAGGTTGCCATCTAAATCACTTGATGGCATGA
Source organism: Ceratopteris richardii (assembly GCA_020310875.1). NCBI lineage: Eukaryota > Viridiplantae > Streptophyta > Polypodiopsida > Polypodiales > Pteridaceae > Ceratopteris > Ceratopteris richardii. The sequence goes on along the minus strand of CM035437.1, from coordinate 69,817,418 downwards.
CACCATATGAAGCTTGGCATGGTAAGAGACCCTCTCTGGATCATTGCAAAATCTTTGGTTGTGTAGCATATGTGCATATTCCCTCTCAGGTAAGGGGAAAGCTAGACCCTAAGGCTGAAAAATGTATCTTCATTGGTTATGATTTGAACCAAAAGGGATACAGATTCTACAACCCCACAAACAAAGGCTTCAAGGTAAGCAGAGATGTCATCTTTGATGAGAATGACTCATGGTATGAGAATGAATGCAGGAAAGTGAGTCTACCCTATGACATGGAAGAAGATTTTCCAAAGCTCACCAAGGAAGAACCAAGTCAGCAAGAAGATTCAAGCTCAGATGATGATGATACAATAAATTTTGAAGAGTTCAAGGCTTGGAAGTCCAAAGGAAAGATGAAGATAAAGCAATTAGAAGATAAACCAGAAACTTCAACTCAAGCAATGAGGAGATCTCAGAGAGAAAAGAAGAAGCCTATCAGATTTGGGTATGACACATCACTTTAACTAAACATTCTGTATATCTTGCAAAGGACTTGTTGAATGAAGAACCAGGTACATATGAAGAAGCAATTACCAAACCAGAATGGAGAGAAGCCATGGATGAAGAGATGGAAGCTCTCAAGGAAAGTGATACTTGGGACTTGGTACCCAAGAAGGAATCTATGAAGGTGATAGGATCCAGATGGATCTACAAACTAAAGAAGAATTCAGATGGTACAATAAACAGGTATAAAGCTAGGTTGGTAGCCAAGGGTTTTGCACAAACCCAAGGCATTGATTATGAGGAGACATTTTCTCCTGTGGCCAAGATGCCAACTATCAGAGTTATGATGAGTATAGCTGCATCCAAGAATTGGAACATGTACCAATTGGATGTGAAGAATGCATTCTTGAATGGATGGATATCTGAAGAAGTCTACATGTCACAACCACCTGGCTATGAAGATCCCAATAAGGTAAATCATGTTTGTAAATTGAAGAAGGCTCTGTATGGATTGAAGCAGGCACCTAGAGCATGGAATTACAGGTTGACAACCTACCTCCTAGACCAAGGATTCATAATGAGTAAAGCAGATACTTCATTGTTTATCAAAAGAAACAATTCAGAGGTAATATACTTGTGTGTCTATGTTGATGACATCATTATTACAGGAAATGATGTTCAGGGAATTAGACACATCAAAGGACAAATGATGAAGGAATTCAAGATCAATGATCTTGGATTATTGAAGTACTTCCTAGGACTTGAATTGGTCTATACAAATTCAGGTATCTTTATTACTCAGAAGAAGTATATTCAGGACATGGTCAAGAAGTTTAATTTGCAGGAAGCTAAAGTCTCAAGCACTCCTATGGAGGTCAACCTCAAACTCAGTGCTCATGAAGGGGAAGAACTCCAAGATGTTACAGGTTACCAAAGTTTGATAGGTAGCCTTAATTATGCTACCTTAACCAGGATTGATATATCATATGGTGTTAGTGTACTTAGCCAATTTATGCACAAACCAAGAGTACCTCATTTGGAGGCAGCAAAAAGGATAGTAAAGTACCTAAAAGGAACACAAAATCATGGTTTGTACTTTCCCTATTCATCAGACATTGATATTAAGGTATACTCAGATGCAGATTGGGCAGGTTGCAAGGATGACAGGAGGAGCACTTCAGGGTACATATGTTTTGCAGGTGATAAACCAATTTCTTGGTCATCCAAGAAACAACCCACAGTAGCTTTGTCATCTACTGAGGCAGAGTATAGAGGGCTAGCAAATGCCACTCAAGAAGCCATATGGTTGAAGCTTTTATATTCAGAATTAGGCCTATACACAAGGCCACCAATCATATTTGGTGATAACACAAGTTCTCTTCACCTAGCAGCTAATCCAATTTATCATGCTAGGACAAAACACATAGAGGTTCATTACCACTATGTGAGGGAGAAATTACTCAGCAAAGATATTCAATTGTCATATGTGTCTACTAATATGCAATGTGCAGATTTACTTACAAAGGCATTGGATGGAAACAAGTTATGCAGATTCAAATCTATGATTGGATTGCAGGAAGTGATTGAAGAATGAAAGAGAAGACTTAAGCCAAAGTATTTGGCTTGAGGGGGAGCTGTTGGTGCATATCAAGCCTACACACATTGGCTTGGAACTTTGGAACCATGGAAGGCTAGCTTGGACAAAGCTTTATCAAGGCTTCACTTGAAGCAAGGCTCATATGAACATATGCTTAGATGTTCTCACTTTTTACCCCTTTCAAAAAGTCATTGTGACTTGGAATAATTTGTAACCACACCTACTTGAGAAAGTCGTGGAAATTTGAATGTTGTAATGGAGAGAATATCTCCCTACTTTTAGAGGAGAGATTCTAGGGAGCCTTAGTTTGAATTTCAAA
>CM035437.1:69790019-69795019 GCA_020310875.1 Ceratopteris richardii | reverse complement strand
AGATCATTTAGCAAGCATAGGAGAAGAGATTGAAGAAGAACAGATTGTGAGGCAAGTGATCAATGGGATCAAGGCTGATGACAAATGGGAAAGCTTTACTACTGCCATGGACCTCTACATGGACATGCAAATACCAGATCTTACAACGCTCATGGGACAATTGTTTACTCATGAAGCAAAGCTCAACAAGAATGGAGATACATCCAAAGGTAATAACTCTTTTGCCCTATACACTGATAAGAAGTCTAAAGATAAAGGCAAGAGCAAGAAGCTAGAAGATGAAGGCTCTACCTCCCAAGCCAACTATGCAGGGAGAGGTAGATCATCAAGAGGAAGGGGCAGAGGAGGTAAGCAAGGAAGGGAAAGATCCTATAACTCCTCACCATGCAATATTTCTGGTTTATCAAATCATACTATAGATGCGTGTTTCAGGAATTACAAAAATCAGAGAGGAAGAGGATACCAAAGAGGTGGATAGTCACAATCAAGAGGTAGATTCAACCATCACCAACACTACAACAACGACTACAAAAAAAATTACAACAATAATTACAATGGCAACTACCAAGGAGGATTCAAGTCCAGAAAGGACTACAACAACTATACAGAAGAGCAGGATGATTCTCTTCTAATCATGAACATGACTTCAAAATCAGGTACAAATGATGACCACCTATTCTACATTGACTTTGGATGCTCAAATCATGTGGCTAGCAATGTAGCACTACTCTCTGATCTTGAGGAACCAAAAGGTAAGCATCAAGTCCAAACAGGTGATGACACCAAGCACTCAGTAGTTAAAGTTGGAAATGTTAAGACTTGTGATGGAAATCAGAATTTGTTGAGCAGGGTACTCTGTACCAACCATTACCAAAAATTTGATGAGTGTTGGACAGATTGTGGAGAAAGGTTTGCAGGTTAGATTCAACCAATATGGAACATTTGTGGAGGATCCAGGACATGGGTTCAAGAGGATAGCTAAAGGAGAAAAATCAGGTAGACTAGTCACTTTTGAGTTAGAAGACACAAAGAATATTGCACTATATAGTTATAAAGATCAAACACTTTCAGAGCTTGAGATTTGGCACAAAAGATTAGGGCATATAGTAGAAAGAACTTTGAAGAAAATATGTAGGGACCAATGTGTGCTTGGAATACCTAATGTATCCAAGCAACATATGATTTATAAGTGTGGTGCTTGTCAATTTGGGAAGTCTCACAGGTTACCCTTCTCAAGGAAAGGTTACATGCATGAAGACTACCTAGAGCTTGTCCATAGAGATGTATGGGAACCAAGCAAAGACCCCTCAGTCTCAGGATCAAGGTACTATGTATCTTTTATTGATGATTATAGCAGATGGACTGTATTGTACTTCATGAAGCACAAGGATGAGGTGTTTAATTGCTTTAAAAAATATCTTGCACTTGTTGAAAATCAGATAGGAAAGAATTTGAAGAGGGTAAGGTTAGATGGAGGACGTGAGTACTTCTCCAATGAGTTTGAAAATTTCTTGCAGGTAGAGGCATCAAAAGAGAAATATAACCATAAGGTATTCTCCTGAACATAATGGGGTAGCTGAGAGAAGAAATAGGTTAATTGTTGAGACAACTAGATCTATTTTGAATGAGAAAAAGTTACCTAACTATCTATGGGCAAAGAGTTTTTCTACTGCCACTTACCTCATAGACAGGTTACCATCTAAGTCTCTTGATGGCATGACACCCTATGAAGCATGGCATGGTAAGAGACCCTCACTTGACCATTGCAGGGTATTTGGATGTGTAGCATATGTACACATTCCTTCTCAGATAAGAGGTAAACTAGACCCAAAGGAAAAAAAGTGCATCTTTATTGGATATGATATAAATCAAAAAGGTTACAAGTTTTATAACCCTACCAATAAGGGATTCATGGTAAGCAGAGGTGTTGTCTTTGATGAAAATGATTCTTGGTATGAGAATGAATGGAGGAAGGTTAAACTACCATATGATTTGGAAGAGGAGTTTCCAAATCTTGCAAAGGAGGAACCTACTCAGAATGAAGACTCAAATTCAGAGGATGAAGATACTATCAACCTTGAAGAGTTCAAGGCATGGAAGTCCAAGGGAAAAATGAAGATGAAGAAGCTTGAAGACATACCTGAATCTTCAACTCAATCAATTAGAAGATCACAAAGAGAAAGCAAAAAACCTATCAGATATGGGTATGATACATCTCTTGTTACTAAACATTATGTTTATCTTGCCAAAGATTTGTCAAATGAAGAACCAGGATCATATGAAGAAGCCATAACCGAATCAGAATGGAAAGAAGCTATGGATGAGGAGATTGAAGCACTCAAGGAAAGTGATACATGGGAGTTAGTACCAAAGAAGGACTCCATGAAGGTAATAGGATCCAGATGGATCTATAAACTTAAAAGAAATTATGATGGCACAATTAATAGGTACAAAGCCAGATTGGTAGCCAAGGGTTTTGCACAAACCCAAGGCATTGATTATGAAGAGACATTCTCTCTTGTGGCCAAGATGCCAACTATCAGAGTGTTGGTTAGTGTGGCTGCATCAAAAAATTGGAATATGTATCAATTGGATGTCAATAATGCTTTCTTGAATGGATGGATCTCAGAGGAGGTATATATGTCACAACCTCCTGGCTATGAGGACCCTAAGAAGGTAACATATGTTTGCAAATTAAAAAAGGCTTTATATGGATTGAAGCAGGCACCTAGTGTTGGTGCATATCAAGCCTTCACACAATTGGCTTGGAATTATGAAAGACTAGCTTGAACAAAGCTTTATCAAGGCTTCACTTGAAGCAAGGTTCATATGAACATATGCTTAGAAGTTCTTACCTCTTTACCCCTTTGTAAAAGTCTATATGACTTGGCATTTATATGTAATCACTTTAGTCACTTACCTACTTCATTAGTCGTGGAAAAGAGAATGATTTAGTGGAGAGAATATCCCCCTACTTTTAGAGGAGAGATTCTAGGGAGCCTAGATTTGAATTTCAAATTCAAATGATCACAAAACTTCTATAAAAGATGAAGTGGAAAAGTCGCGGGTGTGTCACTCATTCTAGCTCATCTCCCGAGGCATTTTATCTTTGTAACTCATTGTGGGTGATTGCTACTTCATAGGCAACACCACAATACCTCATTTAGCTATGCTTGTCATGCTAATGAGATTGTACAAACACATTAATCAATAGAAGTATACATTCATCATCTCTGTTTTGTCTGAGTCTTCTACTCCAAGTCTGTCAACTTCCAAGGAGCATTTCTCAGTGCTCACTGAACCAAATTAAGAGTGTAATAGCTCGTTGGAACCAGCTCAAGGTCTTCTACAAGCATACAAAATTTCAGAAGATTTCATTCAGTCATTTGGGAGAAATCGTGCTCGAAGTAGTCACTGGTATTGTTCTGCACAACTCCTAAAAAGTCGGGAGTGATCCTAAGTTTGCTAAATCAATTTCTCTGGATGTGGTTTATCATTTCTTCTCATTCCACTTGCAAATGGTAGCTTATTAAGGTAATTTAATACTCCCAAAAGGAATTGTTTCAATTGTAAGTGTGCTGGTCACACTGAGCATAATACTGAGCAGGTATCATTACAAAAATAGCAAGTTTTTTGGATTTGTGAAGGAACCAAGTTATCTATTTTGGTTTGATCATTACACAAACCATTTGCAAAGTACATATATGGTTTCTTTATGTCATTTGGAAGCTAAGAAAGTGTACTAAGCATATCTGGAATCAAAGGAGGGCTGGTGTGAAGCAGGTATAGCAGCATCAACTCATTTCTTGAGTGCATTCAACCATCACTCCCAACACCTAGGGCATGGAATTACAGGTTAACTACATACCTCCAAGACCAAGGTTTTGTTATGAGCAAGGTAGATACTTCTCTATTCATCAAGAGAAGTAATTCAGAGGTAATATACCTTTGTGTTTATGTTGATGACATCATAATTACAGGTAATGATGTCAATGGAATCAGACAAATCAAGAGCCAGATGATGAAAGAGTTCAAGATCAATGATCTTGGTCTATTGAAGTATTTTCTTGGGCTTGAATTAGTCTACACTAATTCAGGGATATACATTACTCAGAAAAAATACATACACGATATGTTGAAGAAGTTTCACTTGTAGGATGCCAAAGTAGCAAGCACTCCAATGGAGGTAAACCTAAGACTAAGTGCCCATGAAGGTGATGAAGTAAATGACATTACAGGTTATCAAAGTATGGTGGGTAGCTTTAACTATGCTACCTTAACAAGAATAGATATTGCATATAGAGTTAGTGTGCTAAGTCAGTTTATGCACAAGCCAAGGATACCTCACTTAGAGGCTACCAAGAGAATCTTGAAGTATCTCAAGGGTACATAGAACCATGGTTTGTATTTTCCTTATACTTCAAACATTGATATCAAGATCTATTCAGATGCAGATTCGGCAGGATGCAAGGATGATAGGAGGAGCACTTCTGGATATATTTCTTTTGGAGGTGATAAGCCACTATCTTGGTCTGCAAAGAAGCAACCAACTGTTGCATTGTCTTCTACAAAAGCACAATATAGAGGGCTGGCTAATGCCACACAAGAAGCCATATGGATCAAGCTTTTGTATACAGAATTGGGTTTATTTACTAGGTCTCCAATAATCTTTGGAGATAATACAAGTTCTCGTCACCTTGCAGCTAATCCTATCTATCATGCTAGGACCAAACATATAGAGGTCCATTACCATTAATGTGAGAGAGAAGTTGATAAGCAAAGACATTCAACTAACCTATGCATCAACCAACATGCAGTGTGCAGATTTGTTGACTAAAGCTTTGGATGGAACCAAACTTTGCAGGTTCAAAGCAATGATTGGATTGCAGGATATAAGATGAAGACCAAGCCCAAAATGTTTGGCTTGAGGGGGAGCTGTTGGTGTAAATCACAAGCCTACACATTTGGCTTACAAGAAATTTTGAAGACCCTACAATGTG
>CM035437.1:69775019-69785019 GCA_020310875.1 Ceratopteris richardii | reverse complement strand
GCTTCTCATTAGTGATTTTGAGTGTGTGTGAGGCCTACACTATAGCCTACACTATCTACACCATTAGGCAATGATTTTCATGCCAATGGATTTGTATACAAGTGTTCATTAATAAATACAATCACATTGTTTATTTCTGAGTTCTCTGTCATACTACTCAAAAGTCTGTCAACTTGTGAAGTGCATATCTCAGTCATTTCTTCATCAAATTCAATGATTCAAAGCTTGTTGGATTCAGCTCAAGTTGTCTACATACTTTCAAAGTTTGAAGAGAGTCTATTCAGGTATTTGAGAGAAATACGGATCGAGGTGATCACTGGTCAATGTCTGCTAAAGCCCTAAAAAATCGGGGGTATAGCTGAACTTGCTAAATTGATTTCTCTTAGCATAGTTTATCATTTTACATCATTTCACTTGGAATATTTAGCTTACTAAGCTAATTAGATACCTCTAAAAGCAATTTTTCCAATTCCTACTGTGCTGGTCATTCTGAGCAAAAGATCCAGCAGGTGTCAAGACATAAATAGAAGGTTTTCTTGAGTTTGTGAGTTTCAAAGTTATCTGTTTTGGTTCAATCATTGCACACATTATTTCCAAAGTACATAGGCCATCTTATGGTGTCATTGGAAAGCTAAGGAGATCCACTTATCAAGTCTGAAGCAAAAGAGGGCTGGTACAAAGCAGGTTTTGGCAGTACCTAGTCAATCTCTTGGAGCATCCATCCATCTTTCCCAACAGTGGTATCAGTGCAAAATAAGGTAAAATGGGAGATGGTTTTCCTTCTTTATTGATAAATTGGATAGGAACAACTATCAAGCATGGTCTCTAAGGATGAAGACCTACTTACAAGGAAGGAGTCTCTATGGATACATCTCAGGAGATGAGGAATTGCCTTCATTCAAAACAAGAGGATTACCAACCAAGGAAGAACATGAAAAGCTCAACACATGGTGTGTTACGGATGCATTGGCAAGGTCTTATTGCTCAACTCCATCTCTAATTTTCTTTTGCCACATATTAGAAATTGCAAGACATCCAAAGAGACTTGGGAAACCTTGTCATCATATTTTTCCTCCAATACAAGGGCTAGGAAAAATCAGTTGTGGATTGAATTCACAACATTAAGGAAGCAACCTAAGCAAGCTGTTTCAGAATTTGTGACCAAGATTAAAGATGTAGCAGATCAGTTAGCAAGCATAGGAGAAGAGATTGAAGAAGAATAGATTGTGAGGCAAGTGGTCAATGGGATCAAGGCTGATGACAAATGGGAAAGCTTCACCACTGCCATGGACCTCTACATGGACATGCAAATACCAGATCTTACAACTCTCATGGGACAATTGTTTACTCATGAAGCAAAGCTCAACAAGAATGGAGATACATCCAAAGGTAATAACTCTTTTGCCCTATACACTGATAAGAAGTCTAAAGATAAAGGCAAAAGCAAGAAGCTGGAAGATGAAGGCTCTACCTCCCAAGCCAACTATGAAGGAAGAGGTAGATCATCAAGAGGAAGGGGCAGAGGAGGTAAGCAACGAAGGGGGAGATCCTATAACTCCTCACCATGCAACATTTTTGGTTTATCAAATCATACTACAAATAAGTGTTTCAGGAATTACAAAAATGAGAGAGGAAGAGGATACCAAAGATGTGGATACTCACAATCAAGAGGTAGATTCAACCATCACCAAGGATACAACAACAACTACAACAACAATTACAACAATAATTACAATGGCAACTACCAAGGAGGATTCAAATCCAGAAAGGACTACAACAACTATAGAGAAGAGCAGGATGATTCTCTTCTAATCATGAACATGACTTCAAAATCAGGTACAAATGATGACCACCTATTCTACATTGACTCAGGATGCTCAAATCATGTGGCTGGCAATGTAGCACTACTCTCTGATCTTGAGGAACCAAAAGATAAGCATCAAGTCCAAACAGATGATGACACCAAGCACTTAGTAGTTAAAGTTGGAAATGTTAAGACGTGATGGAAATCAGAATTTGTTGAGCAGGGTACTCTATGTACCAACCATTACCAAAAATTTGATGAGTGTTGGACAGATTGTGGAGAAAGGTTTGCAGGTTAGATTCAACCAATATGGAGCATTTTTGGAGGATCCAAGACATGGGTTCAAGAGGATAGCTAAAGGAGAAAAATCAGGTAGACTAGTCACTTTTGAGTTAGAAGACACAAAGAATATTGCACTATACAATTATAAAGATCTAACACTTTCAGAGCTTGAGATTTGGCACAAAAGATTAGGGCATATAGGAGAAAGAACTTTGAAGCAAATATGCAGGGACCAATGTGTGCTTGGAATACCTAATGTATCCAAGCAACATATGATTTATAAGTTTGGTGCTTGTCAATTTGGGAAGTCTCACAGGTTACCCTTCTCAAGGAAAGGTTACATGCATGAAGACTACCTAGAGCTTGTCCATAGAGATGTATGGGGACCAAGCAAAGACCCCTCAAACTCAGGATCAAGGTACTATGTATCTTTTATTGATGATTATAGCAAATGGACTATATTGTACTTCATGAAGCACAAGGATGAGGTGTTTAATTGCTTTAAAAAATATCTTGCACTTGTTGAAAATCAGATAGGAAAGAATTTGAAGAAGGTAAGGTCAGATGGAGGAGGTGAGTACTTCTCCAATGAGTTTGAAAACTTCTTGCAGGACAGAGGCATCAAAAGAGAAATAACCACAAGGTATTCTCTTGAACAGAATGGGGTAGCTGAGAGAAGAAATAGGTTAATTGTTGAGACAGCTAGATCTATGTTGAATGAGAAAAAGTTACCTAACTATCTATGGGCAAAGAGTGTTTCTACTGCCACTTACCTCATAGGCAGGTTACCATCTAAGTCTCTTGATGGCATGACACCCTATGAAGCATGGCATGGTAAGAGACCCTCACTTGACCATTGCAGGATATTTGGATGTGTAGCATATATACACATTCCTTCTCAGATAAGAGGTAAACTAGACCCAAAGGCTAAAAAGTGCATCTTTATTGGATATGATCTAAATAAAAAAGGTTACAAGTTTTATAACCCTACCAATAAGGGATTCATGGTAAGCAGAGATGTTGTCTTTGACGAAAATGATTCTTGGTATGAGAATGAATGCAGGAAGGTTAAACTACCATATGATTTGGAACAGGAGTTTCCAGATCTTGCAAAGGAGGAACCTACTCAGAATGAAGACTCAAATTCAGAGGATGAAGATACTATCAACCTTGAAGAGTTCAAGGCATGGAAGTCCAAGGGAAAAATGAAGATGAAGAAGCTTGAAGACATACCTGAATCTTCAACTCAATCAATCAGAAGATCACAAAGAGAAAGGAAAAAACCTATCAGATATGGGTATGATACATCTCTTGTTACTAAACATTTTGTTTATCTTGCCAAAGATTTGTCAAATGAAGAACCAGGATCATATGAGGAAGCCATAACCAAATCAGAATGGAAAGAAGCTATGGATGAGGATATTGAAGCACTCAAGGAAACTGATACATGGGAGTTAGTACCAAAGAAGGACTCCATGAAGGTAATAGGATCCAGATGGATCTATAAACTTAAAAGAAATTATGATGGCACAATTAATAGGTACAAAGCCAGATTGGTAGCCAAGGGTTTTGCACAAACCCAAGGCATTGAATATGAAGAGACATTCTCTCCTGTGGCCAAGATGCCAACTATCAGAGTGTTGGTTAGTGTGGCTGCATCAAAAAATTGGAATATGTATCAATTGGATGTCAAGAATTCTTTCTTGAATGGATGAATCTCAGAGAAGGTATATATGTCACAACCTCCTGGCTATGAGGACCCTATGAAGGTAACATATGTTTGCAAATTAAAAAAGGCTTTATATGGATTGAAGCATGCACCTAGGGCATGGAATTACAGGTTAACTACATACCTCCAAGACCAAGGTTTTGTTATGAGTGTTGATGTATAAAACACCACAAGAAATGAATTAATGTGACACTAGAACACCTCTATGGTCACCATTAACTCATTGCCACTCCAAACTTTGAGAAATGATAGCCTAAAGTGAGAACTTTGCTTCTACAGAAATTCCTAGTCACCGAAATGACATACCTTCAGTATTTTGCTAATTTCTCCTAGCTCAAGTATGCTTTCTCCATGAAACTTTATAGGCTGAAACTAGAAGAGTAGAGCTTTCCAACAAGCTATCATATGCATCAAACGGAGCTCTAGAACTCAAGTTATGGCCCTCACAAGATGACCCTGTATGACCTTCCAAGACTGGAAATCTTGCCTATTTTAGTATTCCTGATGTCCAAAAATAAAAAATTCGATGCCTGGCATCGAATTTCAGTCCAAGTCGATGCCGGGCATCGACTTTGAGCTTTTTTAGGCCCTTTTTCTGCACCAGAAATACTCTCTTTTACACACACATGAAGAAGACCACTTGTATGCTAGAAGTCGATGCCAGGCATCGACTTTATGCTCAAACTCGATGCCAGGCATCGAGTTGCTCCACAAACTTCATATTTTTAAAAGATTCAACAATAGTTAACACACAGAGAATGAAAAAATGACTTATCAGCCAAGATTCGATGCCAGGCATCGAATTGCTCAGAAAACTTGAACTTTTGAATTCATCACACAGTAGGCAAACATGGAGATGATGGAGAGAGGCTCATACACAGAACTTTACTCAGTTCTTCTCATAACTATAAAAAACTCAAAAGTTTTACAAATGCTTTCTCACTCAGAGAAGCACGACTATACACAGTCATACAAAAATGAGTTCTTCTCACTTTCTCTCTCTCTTCCTCCTTCTTCTTCTCTCGCATCAGTTAATACTAACTAACTTATATAGATTTTCTCATTCCCGTGATTTTTAAAAAACTTCTAGAACTAAAGTGAACTAACTTTACAAGTATGATACACTTGTGAATTTGTCCCTTCACATAGGCATGGGGTTTTCTTTCTAAGATTTGACCTTCAAGTATATGTCTAATTAGTGAGTGTTTCTCCAACAGCTCCCCCTCAATCACTAATTGACATTCCCTGTTTCTTCATATCTTCTTCTTTTCTTTTACTCCTGCCATGCTTTTGAATCTGCTGGTCTTCACACCATCCAAGCTCTTTGTCATTATGTCTGCTAACTGATCTTTAGTGGAAATGTACTCCACTTCAATCTCCTTCTCCATTACCTTTTCTCTGAGAAAATGATACTGTATCTCTATGTGCTTTGTTCTTGCATGAAATACTGGATTTGCTGCAAGATAAAGTGAACTCATATTATCTCCATGTATTGTAGGTGTACCTTGATCAATGCCTAAGCTCTTGAACAATGTCTGCATCCATATGACTTCCTTAGCTGCTTCCACAAGTCCTTTGTACTCTGCTTCAGTTGATGATAATGCTACTGTATGTTGTTTCTTTGAACACCAACTTACAAGCTTATCACCAATATATATCATGTAACCATGAGTTGATCTTCTGTCATCTTGGTTACCTGCCCAGTCTGAGTCACTATAGGCTCTCAACTTCAAATCTGATGTAAAAGGATAATATAATCCTTCCTTTATAGTTCCTTTGATATATCTGAGAACTCTTTGACCTGCAATCCAATGTGGGTCCTTTGGACAATGCATGAATTGTGACAAAACTCCCACTGCATAACTAAGATCAGGTCTTGTTAGTGTAGCATAAATCAAACTACCCACAAGAGATTGATACTTCCTCATATCTTTGTAGTCTGCACCATCATATTTACTGAGCTTGTGATTAACTTCAAGTGGAGTTGAAGCTTCTCTGCAATTTTCCATATCAAACTTCTTCAATAGATTTAGAAGATACCTTTCTTGTGACACATATATGCCATGATCTGTATAAGTAACTTCCATTCCAAGAAAGTATGATAACTTTCCTAGGTCACTGATCTTAAACTCTTTCTCAAGTAATCTCTTTACCTCCTTGATTCCTTCATCTGAAGTACCTGTGATTATAATGTCATCTACATAAATACAAATGTAGATTGTACCTTCCTCTGTTCTTTTGATAAGTAGACTTGAATCTGCTTTTGAACTTTGATATCCAAGATCATTGAGATACTTCACCAGTCTATAGTTCCAAGCTCTTGGAGCTTGCTTCAATCCATACAATGCTCTTCTCAACCTGCAAACAAAATTTGGATACCTGGAATCTATAAACCCTTGAGGTTGTTCCATGTATACCTCATCTGATATGTATCCATTCAAGAATGCATTTTTTATATCCAATTGACTTAGGGTCCATCCTTTTGAAGCTGCAATAGCAATGATTGTCCTTATAGTTGACATCTTAGCTACAGGACTGAATGTCTCATCATAATCTATGCCATAGGTCTGGGCATAGCCTTTCACCACCAATCTAGCTTTGTATCTGGCTATACTTCCATCTGCAAGCTTCTTCACTTTATAAACCCATTTATTTCCAATTACTTTCTTACCATTTGGTTTAGGAACAAGTTCCCATGTCTTGTTCTCCTCCAATGCATTGAACTCTTCCTTCATTGCTTCTTCCCATTGCTTTTTACCTTTAGCTTCATCATAGTTCTGAGGTTCTTCATCATCTTTGACCATATATGCATAGTTCTTCTGAGTTATGTAAGAAGTATCATAAGAATACCTTTCTGGTTGTCTCCTTGTCCTGCTTGACCTTCTTGGTTCACATTCTTCATAAGGTTCTGGATACACCTCTTCATCAAATATAGGAGCTTCTTCATTCATTCTTGTTAATCCACTTCTGGATGTACTTGCTTGCATATAGTCTTCATCTCTATTCACCTGCACAATTGATTTTCCTTTCTCACACCTTCTTACCTCTTCTTCAAATTCTTCAGCTGTATGACTTTGATCTGCATACCAACTTTTCTGTTCATCAAATGTAACATCTCTAGAAACAATAAATTGTTTGGTTAAAGGATTCCACAACCTGTAACCCATCTGCTTTTCATCATAACCAATGAACACATATTTTTCTGCCTTTGGTTCAAGTTTATGCCTAAGCTGTGATGGCACATAAGCATATGCAATTGATCCAAACACTCTACAATGATCTAGTGTTGGTTTCTTACCCCACCAAGCTTCATATGGAGTCATTCCATTCAGAGCTGCACATGGTAATCTATTCACAAGATATGTAGCTGTATTTACAGCCTCAGCCCAAAGATAATTTGGACAGTTCTTCTCCTTTAGCATAGCTCTAGCAAACTCAACCAAAGTCCTGTTCCTTCTTTCTGCTACACCATTTTGTTGTGGTGTATACCTGCAAGTTATTTCTCTCTTAATACCTGCATTCCAAAGATAATCATTGAACTCTTGGGAGAAATATTCTCCCCCTCCATCAGACCTCAGTCTCTTAAGCTTTTGACCTGTTACTCTCTCTGCATATGCATGAAAATGCTTGAAAGCTCCAAACACTTCTGATCTTTCCTTCAAAACATATAATGTTATCCATCTTGTAGCATCATCAATGAAAAGAACATAATACCTTGAGCCACTGATAGATCCTTCTTTTGTCGGTCCCCATACATCTGTATGAATGAGCTCAAGTACTCCATCATGTTTGAATCCTTTCTTTTGAAATGGTAACCTGTGTGCTTTACCCATTTGACATGCTTCACATTTATAAACCATATGTTGACTTTGCACATTTGGTAATCCTAGTACAGACTGATTAGCAACCATAGCTTTAATTCCTCTTTCATTGAAATGACCTAATCTCTTATGCCAGAGATCAAGTTCTGTAATCACTGCTTCACCATGTGTGAGCAAAGCTTGACCAATGTTCCCTTGCACTCTTAAAGTAAAGAGTCTACCTTCTTTCTTACCAGAGACAATCTGATTATATCCATTATCTGGATCTTCAACAAATACTCCTTCATTTGTAAACCTGACTTGAAAACCTTTTTCAACTATCTGTCCCACACTAATCAAGTTTTTAGGTATTGTAGGAACATACAAAACATTGGTTAGCAAATCTGCTCCACTCTTGCATTTCACTTTTCCAATTGAATGTACACTATGTCTTGTATTATCACCAGTTTGAACTGTGTGACTAGAAATGCCTTTTTCCAATTCTGACATCAATTCTATGTTTCCTGACAAATGATTAGAACATCCAGAGTCAATGTAAAATACCTTTAGATCTTCTTTATCTGATGTGTTGATTGAATTCATCATCAATGATGTATGACTTTCATTCTGTGTGTCATTTGCATAGTTGTAGTAGGTGGTGTTGTAGGATTGATTCTGTCCCCAACTTCTTCCTCCACCTCTACCATAGCCTCCTCTTTGACTTTGTCTACCTCTTTGATAATTACTTTGATATCTTCCACCTCGACCTCTGCTATTGTTGTTTTGATTCTGGTTTGATCCTTGTTGGTTGTGCCAACAATCATGAGCCAAATGATTACTCAATCCACAGATCCAGCAAGCCTTCTTATTGTTATTTTGATTACCTCTTCCTCTTCCAAAACCTCTTGCTCTTCCTCTGCCTGTGCCTTTACCTCTTGCATAATAAGCTTGAGAATTAGACTCCTCTTCATCCTTTGCTTTACCTTTATCTCCTTTCTTCTTATTCTTCATGTACATTGCAGAACTTTGACCTTTATCTCCATCTCCCTTCAAGTCTTGCTCATATGTGAGCATCAAACCAAGCAACTGGTTCAAATCTGGAACATAATGATTTAATGAAAGTTCTGTTGATAAGACAAAAGGTTTCCACCTTTCATCCCCTCTCAAGCCTGCAAGTAGTTGAGCAATCAATCTGTGATCTTCAACATCTTCATCTATGGATCCAAGACTATCTGCTAGATCCTTCATCTTAGTGACATAATCACTAATGGTTTGACTTGGCTTCTTCTTGAATGTTGTAAACTCTGACCATAGACTTGCTTTCCGTGCTTTAGTAGTGCTTTGGAAATGATATTCCAATGCATTCCATATATCTTCTGATGATTCCAATCCTCTGATGTGTGGTAGCAAATGATCTGAGATTGTATTGTAGATGTAGGCTTTTGCACTTGCATCCTTCTTCTGCCAATGCTTTAAAGCATCAAGTTCTTCTTTCTTTGGTCGGCTTTCATCTTCAAATACTGGCTTCTCTTCTTCACCTGTTACATATACCATGAGATCCTTACTCATAAGTAAGGCTTCCATTCTCATTACCCATGCGGGGTAATTATCTCTGTCCAGTTTGTCAATGGAGATATGATCTGCCATAGTTCTTTCCTTCTGCTGCAACCTGTGAGCTTAAAGGATAAAGAATAATACCTTTTGAAGTTCTTTGTGTATGAGGATACTTCGAAAGTAATCTTTTGATGCCTTGTGTCTTCAAATGCTTCACCTTTCAAACTTTAATGGAAAACTTTACAAAACTTCTCGTACCTTTGTCGTCTTCTGCTCTCAAGAATCTTTCTGCTCTGATACCACTTGTTGATGTATAAAACACCACAAGAAATGAATTAATGTGACACTAGAACACCTCTATGGTCACCATTAACTCATTGCCACTCCAAACTTTGAGAAATGATAGCCTAAAGTGAGAACTTTGCTTCTACAGAAATTCCTAGTCACCGAAATGACATACCTTCAGTATTTTGCTAATTTCTCCTAGCTCAAGTATGCTTTCTCCATGAAACTTTATAGGCTGAAACTAGAAGAGTAGAGCTTTCCAACAAGCTATCATATGCATCAAACGGAGCTCTAGAACTCAAGTTATGGCCCTCACAAGATGACCCTGTATGACCTTCCAAGACTGGAAATCTTGCCTATTTTAGTATTCCTGATGTCCAAAAATAAAAAATTCGATGCCTGGCATCGAATTTCAGTCCAAGTCGATGCCGGGCATCGACTTTGAGCTTTTTTAGGCCCTTTTTCTGCACCAGAAATACTCTCTTTTACACACACATGAAGAAGACCACTTGTATGCTAGAAGTCGATGCCAGGCATCGACTTTAT
>CM035437.1:69757519-69760019 GCA_020310875.1 Ceratopteris richardii | reverse complement strand
GACCTCCATAGGAATGTTTGAGACTTTAGCTTCCTGCAAATTAAACTTCTTGACCATTTCCTGAATGTACTTCTTCTGAGTAATAAAGATACCTAAATTTGTGTAGACCAATTCAAGTCCTAGGAAGTACTTCAACAATCCAAGATCATTGATCTTGAATTCCTTCATCATCTGTCCTTTGATGTGTCTAATTCCCTGAACATCATTTCCTGTAATAATGATGTCATCAACATAGACACACAAGTATATTACCTCTGAATTGTTCCTTTTTATAAACAATGAAGTATCTGCTTTACTCATCACAAATCCTTGATCTAGGAGATAGGTTGTCAACCTGTAATTCCATGCTCTAGGTGCCTGCTTCAATCCATACAGAGCCTTCTTCAATTTACAAACATGATTTACCTTATTAGGATCCTCATAGCCAGGTGGTTGTGACATGTAGACTTCTTCAGATATCAATCCATTCAAGAATGCATTCTTCACATCCAATTGGTACATGTTCCAATTCTTGGATGCAGCTACACTCACCATAACTCTGATAGTTGGCATCTTGGCCACAGGAGAAAATGTCTCCTCATAATCAATGCCTTGGGTTTGTGCAAAACCCTTGGCTACCAACCTAGCTTTATACCTGTTTATTGTACCATCTGAGTTCCTCTTGAGTTTGTAGATCCATCTGGATCCTATCACCTTCATGGAGTCCTTCTTGGGTACCAAGTCCCAAGTATCACTCTCCTTGAGAGCCTCCATTTCTTCATCCATTGCTTCCTTCCATTCTGGTTTAGTAATTGCTTCTTCAAATGTACCTGGTTCTTCATTCAAGATATCCTTTGCAAGATATACAGAGTGCTTGGTTACAAGTGAAGTATCATACCCATACCTAATAGGTTTCTTCTTTTCTCTTTGAGATCTCCTCATAGCTTGAGTTGAGGATTCTGGATTGTCTTCTAGTTGCTTCATCTTCATCTTCCCTTTGGATTTCCAAGCCTTGAACTCTTCAATGTTGATGGTGTCTTCATCATCTGAGCTTGTGTCCTCTTTCTGAATTGGTTCTTGCCTAATAAGCTTTGGAAAGTCTTCTTCCATGTCATAAGGTAGGCTAACTTTCCTGCACTCATTTTCATACCATGAATCATTCTCATCAAATATGACATCTCTGCTTACCTTGAAGCCTTTGTTTGAGGGGTTGTAAAATCTGTATCCCTTTTGGTTCAAATCATAACCAATGAAGATACACTTTTCAGCCTTAGGGTCTAGCTTTCCCCTTACCTGTGAGGGAATATGCACATATGCAACACACCCAAAGATTTTGCAATGATCCAGAGATGGTCTCTTACCATGCCAAGCCTCATAGGGTGTCATTCCATCAAGTGTCTTTGATGGCAACCTGTTGATTAAGTATGTGGCAGTAGATACACTCTCTGCCCAAAGATAATTTGGCAATTTTTTCTCATTAAGCATAGACCTAGCTGTCTCTACAATGAGTCTATTCCTCCTTTCAGCTACCCCATTTTGTTCAGGTGAGTACCTTGTAGTAATCTCCCTCTTGATGCCTCTTTCCTGCAAGAAATCTTCAAAGTCATTGGAGAAGTATTCTCCACCACCATCTGACCTTAGTCTCTTCAAATGTCTACCTGTTTGATTTTCAACTAATGCAAGATACCTTTTGAAACAATTAAATACTTCATCCTTATGTTTCATGAAGTATAAGACAGTCCATCTGCTATAGTCATCAATAAACGACACATAGTACCTTGATCCAGATATGGATGGCTCCTTGCTAGGTCCCCAAACATCTGTATGCACCAATTCCAAATAATCTTCATGCATAAAACCTTTCTTGGTATAGGGCAATCTGTGTGACTTACCAAATTGACAAGCCCCACACTTGTATATCATGTGTTGCTTGGATACATTAGGTATCCCAAGCACACATTGATCCCTGCTCATTGGTTTTATAGTCCTCTCTCCAATCTGACCTAATCTCTTGTGCCAAATCTCCAATTCTGATAGGGTTTGGTCTTTATAGTTGTACAAAGCAATATTCTTAGTGTCTTCAAGTTCAAAGGTAAACAATCTACCTGATTTCTCTCCCTTGGCTATCCTTCTGAATCCATGTCTTGGATCCTCCACATATGCACCATGTTGAGTGAACCTGACATGTAGACCTTTTTCTACAATCTGACCTACACTCATCAGATTCTTGGTGATTGTTGGAACATACAACACTCTGCTTAGTAAATTCTGATTACCATCACTTGTTTTGACATTGCCTACTTTAACAACTGAATGTTTAGTGTCATCACCTGTCTGCACTTGGTGCTTGCCTTTGGGTTCTTCCAAATCAGAGAGTAAGGCAACATTTCCAGCTACATGGTTAGAGCAACCTGAATCAATATAGAACAAATGATCATCATTGATACCTGACTTAGATGTCATGTTCATAATTAACAAGGAATCATCTTGCTCCTCTGCATAATTGTTGTAATCCTTCCTA
>CM035437.1:69717915-69727915 GCA_020310875.1 Ceratopteris richardii | reverse complement strand
GGAAATCCATTTCCTTGGGAAAATATTGTCAAAATTTTTCCCATCTCATGGCGTTATATATGCACTTACCTTTTGGTAAGAATTTTATGTTATACTAAAGTGCCTTCTTTGCAAACATCACTAAGGTGTAAGCATGCTTGTGAGCATGTACTTGATGGACTTATCATCATCAAAATGTCATAGATGAGGAAACTTCAGTAGTAATTGGATCCCTATAACTAATTCTTATGGATTTACACCATAGGATTGCTAAGGGGAATAAGATATAACTTCACCATTAGGAATGTGCATAAACAATCCAATAGGATTTAGGAAGATGCATAGAGGATTACAGGAGATATATTTATGATCATCTCCAATATACTGAAGGTTTACTTACTTGATTAGGAGACTATGGGGTGCCATAGTCTCGTAGTATGATTAGGAGACTATAGGGAATCATGAGAAATACCCAAAGAGTGACTAGTTTCATTCATGCACATCACTTGAGTAATTAGTGAAGTATTTTGCTACACTAATAAGGAAACCAATTACATGGGATCATAGAGATGGGTTTCATGAGAGAGAATCCTTAAGTGCTAATATGATTTGAGTGATGGTTAGGAAGGCTATGGTCATGGTAATAGCTCTGTGATTTCGAGCATAGATCCCTCACTAAGGAGTATTTTGGGGTACCCAATACATATATGTATGTTGGGATCTAGAGAGAGGTACTTCAACTCTATCTTGGTACTTATGAATACATTAGTTTGGAATAGAAATGGAAATCCACTGTCACATGTTGACTAGATCCAAACTCAATTAGTTCGAGGATGTGGGATTCATTTGATTCCACCTACATATTCCATTATATATATATATGGAATATACATTCAATTTAATGTAGGTTTGACACCATGAATTGAAACAAGAATCCACTCATCTGGGATGATGGAAACAATTTCTATTTGAGTACTCTTCTGCCATGGCCAGCGAGAAAAGGACTCATCATTAATAGGGACGTGTCTCACTAGATTAGAGGATAACTCTTAGAAGACATTTCCTTAGAATTTGGAGTTATCATTCATAGTTATGGAAGGTTTATTCTTCCAATAGAGTACATGCTTGGCATTTTTATCTCCATAGACATCACGTACTCACTTTATAGTTTTTAGGAAGGATGATTCGATTAGTGCCGATAGATCATATAGATCCATACATAAAGGATGGTTGGCAAAGATAGATTCTTTAGTATGGATATATATCTATTTATTATCATACCATGTCATATCATCCCTGACCATTTTAATAGAGGGCTTCGACCCTTAGAAGGAATCTATTTTCTCCACTCTTTACTACATACATCTTCATTACTTATGGGAGATTGGCTCTCCACCTTCATAGGAATGTATGTAAATGAGGGATTATGCATTAATTTATGGGAGTGAGGATCAAAAAAATTCATAAATTTCTCTTTTAAGGGAAGAAGAAAGTGAAATTTAGGTCAGAGCTCGAGGAGAGATCCCACTTATCTTACTTTCACTCATAATCTTTGAAAGAAAAAAAAAAGAAAGGAAAACATGATTTCTTTATAAGAAAAGAATAGAGTATTTTTTCCTAGAGAGAAGAGGTGTTTAGAGAACATTTCTTAGCCTCTATGTTAAAAGGAATTCATTTAATCTATAATTTTCCTTCACATAGGATTTTGGTTCTCAGCAGCCATCTCGAAGGAAAAACATGGAGAACTTATGTGGATGTTCTCCATTTTGGATCACTAGAGCATTAAGATTCAATAGAATCTCTTTCAAAGGGAAAGGGAAAGGGAAAGTGGAATAGATTCCACTACTAGAGATCTTATCCTTGGATGAGATTAGAGAGAGAGAGAGAGTGAGTTTCACTTTCTCACTTTTAGATTGTCTAGATAGAAGTGCCACTATTTTATCAAAGGCAATAGAGACATCAATAAATCATCGTTGTTAGATTGAGTATCATATGAAGACTCTAGAGAGAAGTGATATTGTCTATTTCTAATGATAGTCTATTGATATTGGTTAGACTAGGAGTAGAGTTGTGACTTATCTTTTTAGAGTTTCTAACAAATAGGGATAGATCTAACTTATTGGGTTATCAAATTCTTAGTTCATGTTTCATGATGATGATGATGATTGAATATAAATTAGGAGAACAGGTACTTAAGGACTCTGAATCTCAAAAGGAATGATTTTTGCATTCATATGGAAAACTAGAGGGAAGAGACGATAGAGTTTGCGTAGTGCCTATATATGCTCCTCCATGAGAGCTTAGTCCAAAGGTAATATGGATGACAAATTAAAAGATTCCTGGTTAGTAAAATGAAGAGAATTCGTTTTACTACTTATATATGAGCTAGATGATGGATCAAAATAGGACATAAGATGGTTTGGGTAAAAACTATCACTTGTGACCACTCAAGGATAGGAATACCTTGGGAGACATGAGGGTATGTCTATCATCTTAGGTCTAATTGGGGTTTGGAATCAATTTTCTTATGGGACTTTGTTCTATAATCAGAGGATTCTATGGTTTATTATCTCCATTTTGGTATAGTCAAGCCTATATGCTTGGCACCTTGTATTTGATTTTCATATTATTAGTCCATAAAGGATATATCATATGGACTTAGGTCATTTTGATGATGTTATATGTTATGGGAGTGATACTTTGGAAACTAGATATATATGGGAGATAGTAGGCACCATGCAAACAGTTTTCCACCTTTAAGATGATCTTTTATGAGATTTCTTAAGGGGAAGGATACGGGGAAACGACTCACAGATTGAGCATGTACAATTTGTACATGAAGCTTAGGGGATTCCAAGAGTATTTATATAGCTTTATTTTCAAGGACAGTTTTTTTTTCCAAGGGGGGAAGACTATTATGAAGGAAGCTTATGACCTAAGGGTCTGATAAGTTCATACAGATCTGAGATCTGAAATCATTAGGTTATTCAAGTGTAGTGTGAAATTCTCAAGAATAGACTTAAGTAAAAGTGCTTATGCTCTTTAGAAAAACAAAGGTTCTTGGCCTAGTGGTTAAGTCATATGGATGAGAAGGAAGAGATCTTGGGTTTAAGCCCTACAAGAGATGTGGAAAACTTTTTTGCCCCAAGAGCTCTAGAGCCTTCTAGAAGCACCCACTTGAGTCAACTAGAGTTAACTACGACACTTGGTGCACATGTAGTTACATGGTGGACACTTTGATGGTTAGTATCTACCTATTGTAGTAGACAATCCCTTGGAGAGACCTATATATAGAGGTATATGGTTCTTAATGCCTCATTGGTATCAGCCAATACTTTGATGGTTAGTATCCACCTACTATAGTAGGAAATCCCTTGAAGAGAGCTATATATAGAAGCATATTATTGGGAGGAAAAGAGACTCATCTCTCTGTGTATGTTTTCGTAATGCTTCATATACCAAGGAAGCATTATGATGACCTGCATAGAGATAGGTGTCTCTTCTCCTCCCAACCATATGCCTCTACATATAGCTCTCTCCAAGGGACTACCTAATGTAGTAGGTGGATACTAACCATCCAAGTATCAACCATGTAACTACATGTGTGCCAAGTGTCCTAGTTAACTCGTCAACTCAAGTATATTCTTCTAGATGGTTCTAGATCTCTAGGGCAAAAACCTCTCGCACATCTCTCATAGGACTTGAACCTAAGTCCTCTTCCTTCTCATCTATATGACTTAACCACTAGGCCAAGCACATTTGCTTCTCTAGAGACTATAAGCACCTTTTCTTCTCTAGAGACCATAAGCACCTTTGCTTAAGTCTACTCCCAAGATTTTGCCCTACACTTGAATGACCAAATGATGTCCGAACTCAGATCCATCTGAACCTGTTGGACCCTCATGTCGTAAAGTTCCTTTATAACATTCTTCCTCCCTTGGAAAACATTTTTGTCCTCACAAATAGAGCTATATAAGTACTCTAGGCATCCCCCGAGCTTCATGTACAAATTGTACATAATCATCTCTATATTATGTTTGCATGTATCCTTCCACTTAAGAAGTCTGATAAAAGATCATCTTAAAAGTGGGAAACCATCTGAATGGTGCTTACTATCTTCCTTATATATTTCAAACTATCACTCCCATGTTTCCAATATCATCCAAAGGACCATACCAAAATGATACACTCTCTGTGGAGTAATAATATGAAAAACAAATGTAAGGTTCCAAGATTATAGGCTTGACCATACCAAAATGGAGATAATAAACCATAGAATCCTCTAAAATATAGAACAAAGTCCCATAAAACATGACTCCAAACCCACCTAGACCTAAGACAATAGACTTACCCTTATGTCTCTTAGGGTATTTCTATCCTTGAATGGTCACATTATGCATCCATCACTCTAAATACATGACCCACACAATATTCTACGCTATCAAATTTTGTTCAAAAGAAATATGCACACCCCGTCAAGCTTTCGATAGCAAAATGAGCCATAGTCTTCAGCACTAGATACAGGGACTTGAATGCAAGATCTCACATGTGGCAATAACCGGGCTAGCCAAGACACCACATTCACTCTACAATATACTATTTATTCTTTTCAATTATTGTATGGTAGGTTGCTTTGCAGGAAAGCAAAAGGAATATGCATTTTGGTACGTGTTGAGGAAGGGTTTTGAACCCGGTTGATATAACAAAAGGTGGAGGCACTATCCAATAAGGCAAAGCCACGTGTTGAAAAAATTATTCTTTTGCAAAAAGAATTTATAATCATAGAGAAGAAAAGTGAAAATCATGCAAGAGCGCATTCTTGTCCCCTTTGAAAAGATATCATATGTTATGCAAATTTGATGCTTTTTCTTTATAAGCATTGTTTGGAGTATTTTCTATAGGAATATAGATTCAAAGTTGACAAATCAATCTCTAAATTCACTTTAGGAAGCATTCAATGTAGCCACTTCAAACATGTTTCCAACCAGTGATAATCTAGCAGCTAGTCAACTTCAAATGTGCACTACTCTTCGTTCAAGCATCCGATTTTGATAATTGTAAGCATGTTGGGAATTTATTTTCATAAGCTTTCCAATTATATAAAGATCACTAGAAAATCAGGAGATTTAGTAGCTCTACACAAAGAGTTTGTTCTCAACAACTATCTCTTGAGCTTGTAAAAGTAAGAAATTCCTACTTAACTTTGTAATTTTGTATATGTAGCACATGATGTGCCTTAGACAATTTGGTATATGTATATTTGGCACATGTAGGTGCCTTAGGGACATTTATATAAAGCACATGTTCATGCTTTTGTAAGCATTTATCATGACCCAATGTTGAGGGAAAACATTATATTTTCTTTCTAAGAGAGAAAGAGGACAGGTGAAGAAGATGCAAGTGCGTCTCAAGGCATCAAGGTGTATAAGAGATGGAAGGCTCAATGCAAAGCATCTCTTGCAACATTGAAGATCCATTGGATCATTGCAACATAGGGAAGACCCTTTACTCTTCATTTCTTTTTTCCTCTTATTTCATTCAATTACATGATGCATAGTCTAGGGCATATGCATGATTATGAAGATTTATTGTAGGAATGTTAGAGTTCCTTTTATTTAAACATTCCTGAAAAAATTATACATCTTTATTTAAGGAAAAAAAGGCAAAACATGCATATCCAGTTTCATGCATCTTTGCAACACTATCCATGGTATGATAATATTAAAACTTGAGAAAGTTTAAAACAAAGAAGTAGCATACATGAGTATGAAGTACAAGGTTATGTAATATAGATCTTGTTGTTAGAATTCTATGTTTTTCTAGGTTATGGAGTTCATATGTGAGAATATGGCTTGTATGCCATTGGCTTGCCAAGCCCTATGCTATAGTGAATGGCATGTGTTCCATTGGCCTGCAAGGCCTTATGTTTGGTGAAGTGTATTGATTTTAACAGATTACCTCAGTAGAAGAAGTGGGAAAAATACCAGGGATCCTATTTACAGGATTCTGCCATCCAAAGAACCCTTACAACCTATTGTGAACTTATTGTTAATTTTTTTGGAACTCCATTTCCTTGAGAAAATGCTATCAAAATTTTTCCCACCCCATGGCTTTATATACGCACTTATCTTTAGGTAACAATTTTATGGCATAGTAGCATGCCTTCTCTATAAACATCACTACGGTGTAAGCATGCTTGTAAGCATGTACTTGATGTACTTATGACCATCAAAATATCATAGATAAGGCAGCTTCCATAGTATTTGGATCCCTACTCCTAGAGAGCTTAGTCCAACTGTAATGGATGACAAACCAAAGACTTCGTGGTTGGTGGAATGTAGAGAATTCATTTTACTACCAATGAATTTATATATGTGATCTAGATGATGGATTAGCATAGGACAAAGGATGGTTTAGGTAAAAACTATCACTTATGATCACTCAAGTGTTGGAGAATTCCTCTCCTATGCACAACAGAAAGTGTAGAAGACCTTCTTAGGATCGAGACCTTCACCTACAGTTGAACCTTAAAATGAAAACTGATACCAATTGAAGATCATAATGAAATTGAGGCTTTGTTCACTCAAACTAGACACTAATAACTTTGAAATAACCTATCAAACACTCAATTTGGAGTAGTTTTGGTTTGGCAACTCTTTGCCTCAAAACAAGTTGTATGTCCACTTAGTTAGGTTGAGAATTGGACTTCACTAAAAATTGAATAACTCATAGAGCATGGCAAATATCACAAAACAATTTTATATAGAGGAACACAAGATATGCTTTCCAACGAATATTTAAACTCTAAAAATGGATACATACATTGAGAGATATGACTCTCGCAATCAAGCTACCGAGAAATTGGTATGTGGTTGGACATAGTCTATGAGACTGAAGAAAACGAAATGACTAAAACCAAGTGAACCTACAAGGGGACTTCACTACCTTCTTCCAGTGTTCTTGAGTGTCCTCCCTTACCTCTTTTGTATCCAAATGACCACGAGCTCTCATGATGAGTTTGAGAGATCTTCTCCATAGCTCCTCCACCACTTAGAGCAGCGACTCTTCTCTTCCGTTTCAGCTTTTGGATTTGATTCTCTTTTGGCCTCCACTACTTTCTAAAGTAAATGCTTTCATTTTTCATTTTTGTATTTGCCTTCATTTTAAAGAAAATCCTTTTTGTGAACTATATATGATCTTGCTTCTTTATTTTCAACACTCCCCCTCAAGCTCACATGTGAGCTTGCACCTCTAGCTATATCCTGCAAGTTGATTTCATCCTTGAACCTCTTTAGCTTAGAATCATCTAAGGACTTTGTAAACATGGTTGCAACCTATTCATTAGTTCTAATGAACTTTATATCCACATCCATGCTCAAAACTTTTTCTCAAACATAATGATAATGCTCTTCTATGTGCTTACTTCATGCATGAAACATTGGATTGTTTGTTAAGTGAATGCTTGACATGTCACCATAAACTGAAATTGACCTGCACATCAAGATCAGCGAAGAGCTTCTTAATCCACATAGCTTCACAAGTTGCAAAGGCTATTCCTCTATATTCAGCTTCTATAGATGATAGTGTAGTAGTAGTTGCTTCTTTGAGCTCCATGTGATAGGTTTGCTGCCTATCATGAATACATAACCTGAAGTGGACCTTGTGTCTTCCTTCAAACCAGCCCAATCAACATCACTAAATCCCTTCACCTACAATTCTTCATTATTTCTATAAAACAAGGCATGATTGACTATGTGCTTCACATATCTTAGCACTTGTTTGGCTGAATTTAAACTTCACTTGTTGGATTTTGCATAAATTGAGAAAGAACTCCAACGATATAACACAAATCTAGTCTTATGCTCATAACATCGATCAATGAACCTATAATACTCATGTATATAGTTACATCATGTAACTTCTCTCCATCATTTGAGCATAGCTTCACATTTGTGTACATAGGTTGTTTGAGTGGTTTGCATTCACTCATTCCAAATCTGAAAAGAACATCCAACAAGTACTTTATTTGCATCAATAAGATGCCATTTTTCCCATAGATTACCTCGATGCCTAAAAAGTATTTCAGCTCACCAAGATCTAAAATTTTAAACTCCTTACCGAGTTTTCTTTTTATCTCTTATATTCCTGCAACATTACTTTCTATTATGATGAGATCATCAACATATATGCAGATGTATACCTACTTGCCTTCTTTCTTCATGTAGAGGGAAGGATCTACACTACTTGGACTATACCCACACCTTGTAAGGTACCCAACCAATCTTTGGTTCCAAGCACATGGTGTGTGCTTCAGCCCATACAAAGCTTTCTTCAATCTGGAAACAAAATATGGATGCTCTTTATCTTCAAATCCAATCAGTTGACTCATGTATACCTCTTCTTGAAGTTCACCATTGAGAAAAGCATTTTTTATATCAAGTTCGTATGATGGCCATGTCCTTGTTGCACTCACTGCAATCAAGGATCTAATTGGTCCCATCTTTGCAACCGGGTTGAAAGTCTCTTCATAGATGATACAATGAGTTTGCTTGAATCCTTTTGCTACTAGTTTAGCTTTATGCTTAGCTAGAGAACCATCAGCATTTCTCTTTATTTTAAATACCCATTTATTTGGAACAATCTTCATACCTTCATCCTTTGGAACTAGCTCCCGTGTGTGTCCTTTAGAGCTTTTATCTCTTCTTGCATAGCTTGCTGCCATTCTTTTTGTGTACATGCTCCTTCATATGCATTCGGTTCTTTGTCTTTGACCATTTGTATCATATATGCAAGATGATTTGCAATAAAACTATCATAGCTCAGCCTTTGAATTGGATACCTTGCTCTTGAAGACCTCCTTTCATTTCATTTTGAATATTGCTTCTTCAACTGGTTCAACTTTACCTTTAGTGTGATCACCTCTTCTTCACTTGCATTTGAATCACTATTTTGGGTAACACTTTCAGCTTCAAATCTTTCATAACCTAATGTTGGTGATGAGGAATGAGTCCTTAGTCTCCCCTTCCATGTTGATCTTTCTCCATGTGATGTAAAAGCTTCTAGACATGACATTTGAGTGCTTGTTTGCTGAAATTCTTCTCAGACAGCACCTCTATGATCTTCATAATCTTGTTCAAGAATCTTCTCTTTCCCTTTGTCTCCAAACCATGGCCTTAGCTCATCAAATACCACATCTTGTGAGACTCCTAGGTCCTTTGTCACCGGATTGTAGCACCTATATCCTTTTTGCTCCGATGAATATCCAATGAATATACATTTTTCTAACTTTGGCTCCATCTTTGTTCTTAGTTCTTGAGGTGTCAACATAACATACACATCCAAAAACTTTGAGATGTATAAGGTCAGGTTTCTTACCATAATAAACCTCCTGAGGAGTTAAATTATGCAATCCAGCTGTTGTGCACTTGTCCATCAAATAAACAGCTGTACTAGCTGCTTCAGCCCAAAAGTTAGTGGAACCTTCATCTCATTGAGCATGCATCTTGCAACTTCTATGATATATCTATTTTTCCTTTCAACAACTCCATTTTGCAGAGGCGTGTACCTACATGTAAATTGTTGTTTGATGCCATTTTCATAAAGAAAATATGAAAGTTCTTTGGAGAAATATTATCCTCCTCCATCAGAACTCAAGGTCTTTATGTACCATATTGTTTCCTTTTCTACTTGTGCTTTAAATCTTTTGAACATAGAGAACACATCTGATTTTTGTTTTATGCAGAACATCCATATTCTTTTGAATGATCATCAATAAAAGTGACAAAATATCTATTATCAGCCATCAATGGTTGTTGTGATGGTCCCTACACATCAGTATGTTACCAAATGAGCACGAGCTCTCATGATGAGTTTGAGAGCTCTTCTCCATAACTCCTCCACTACTTTGAGGAGCCACTCTTCTCTTCTAGTTCAATTTTTGGATTTGATTCTCTTTTGACCTCCACTACTTGCTAAAGTAAATGCTTTCATTTTTCATTTTTGTATTTGCCTTCTTTTTTAA
>CM035437.1:69662915-69712915 GCA_020310875.1 Ceratopteris richardii | reverse complement strand
TCTCACTAGATCCACTCTCACCCCTTGACACACTCACCTCATAGATCGCCACCATCCTACACGACTCAGCTCTACACAGTTTCCCCCACCACACACACGCACACCCACGACGCAAAGAATCCATGCCCCAAAACCGATGGTACAATGACGAGTGTTGGGTGCTAGGAAAGCAGCTACCAGTAGAAGGGCATGCTAGGGAGATTACACACACACAGGCACAGTGCCGCATGTAGCACCTCACACGTCGAAAGAGGCGAGAATGGGAGGAGAGACAGTATTGGGACATTTATCACTTGCTCATGATCCGAAACAATGCAGTAGCATGGTGACATTTTAGAGAGAGGAGAAAGCAGACACCCATCCGAGAGTCGGATACGTGGCACAAATATGTGCAGAGTCTATACCAGATTTCAGACTAGCCACCCATCCCCAGGCCACAGAGCTCAAGCCCTACCACCTCTCACTTCTTTACACCCTGGATGGTGAGCCGTGCGATCACTCACCTACAGCATGGCAGAGCATCTCATCTACGGGTGCACGATTCTAGCACCACTCGTAGCCCGCCTCTTCAACCAAGCACTAGTTGAGGAGTTCCCTGACTCATGGACCAACCACACCATAGTGCCATTACATAAGTCAGGCAATGTTATGGATCCAACTACATACCGGACAATCATGATTGGCCCCACACTGGCCAAGCTCTATGGGGCAGTACTAGAGACAGAATTGAGCACCCTCGTCGAGGGGAAGGGTATCAGAGCTCGACAGGCAAGATTTAGACAAGATTACTACAACATCTTCACTTTGAGATGCCTGATCGACCAGGGTCGAGTGAGGAAATGGTGATTATATTGCTGCTTTGTGGAATTTGGCAAAGCCTTCAACATAGTCCCTAGGGAGAGATTCTTCAGACATCTAGTCAACATCAGGGCTCCATAAGAGATGATATGGGGGATCTACACCTTATATGAGATATTATCAAGTAGAGTGAGATGTCCAAGCAGCCTATGAGATTCACTTGCTAGCACTATCGGGGTGAAGCAAGGATGCCCTCTCTCGCCCACACTTTTTGGGTTGTACATTGATGAGATAGTGGACTTCATACAGCAGCAGGGAGGGGATGACATTGAGGTACGAGGGACCATGGTCCATATTCTTTTATATGTTGATGATATTGTCTTGGTTTCAGAGTCTGTAGAGGGTCTACAGCATCATTTACACAGTCTAGACGACTTCTCTATACATAGAGGGCTATCCGTGAATCTTGGTGAAACCAAGGTTCTAATCTTTCATACATTAGTGGAGGTGAGGAGGAAGAGTTATTTTGTAGTCGTAGATGGATCCATCAAGGTAGTCAGCTCATATGTATATCTGGGTGTGACGTTCACAGCAACCTTCAGGGCTTTCTCCATGTCTCAGGCAGCTCGAGATCGCATCACACGAGGATATGCATCATTAGCTTTGATGGAGAGACAATGCCACCAGGCCTACTTTCAGGAGCCCCGCAAAAAAGGGGTGGCTCTTCGACACTTTCGTCACCCCAGAACTTGTGTACGGAGCAGCCATACAGGGGCCAGGGTTACCAACGTTAGCATGGATAGTAGTGGAGAGACCACAGGTTCTCATGATTTCCAGACTCATCTGTAGCAAACCCTCAGTACCCCATGATATCGTAAGGGCAGAGCTTGCTGCACCATTGATGCTAGTAGAGGCACTCTTCCAGAGAGTATGCTTATTACACAGGATCCAAGGCATGGATAGAGAGTGCATCACTTACAGAGCTTTCTAGGCATCATGAGACATGGCATTAGCGGGGGACACCTCCTCACAATATCCACAGACACGAGATTGGCTGACCCACCATGGACTTGACATAGATAGACTACCACCCGTACGTTATGACTCCGATGCCCCCACCTACTTCCTCTCCCACCACAAGAGGAATAGGATCATTCGTGAGGAGATATGGCATACATACATACAGAGGACATGGGTCAGCCCGAGAGATCCATTGCCACCAAAAATGCTCTATTATTGTGAGCATTTCCTAGAGATCTCAAATCAAGGCTTCATTGAGATCCCACGTTACATGGAGGCATTCCTACCACACCACCTTCAGGTCGTCATTGGGCAGCTTTGAGTTTTATCACATCAGCTCAAGAGAGGTCGGGCCAGAGGAGTACCCCGAGAGGAGAGGTGGTGCCTAGTTTGCCATACAGAGATAGAGAGTGAGGAGCACTTGATTACGAGATGCCCCGCATACTTCAGGATAGCCCATGACCACATGATGGAGCATCGATGCACCACCACCACTTGGGTTGCCCTCTTGCAGGAGATGTTCAGCCCACTGCCAATGTACCATATACTCCACCCTCCTCCACCCATTTGTACTAGTTAGGGTATACATATTAACTCCCACATATGTCCCCATGTAGTAGGTAGCCATTATCTACAGAGTCAGAGCCACCACACACCACTACTTTATCTCCACTACTCTATCATTGCTAGGTACACCATCACCTTGCTATTTACAACCTACATAGTTCTTTTCTATAGTGAGTACTTTTCTTTTCATCGATACAGAGAGATGACCATAGTTGTTCATGGTTTTGTCTCATAGCCAAGTTTGGCCTTTTGTTAGCCGTTAATATGACTCTCTCTCTCTCTCCCTCTCTCTCTCTCTCTCTCTCTCTCTCTCTCTCTCTCTCTCTCTCTCTCTCTCTCTCTCTCTCTCTCTCTCTCTCTCTCTCTCTCTCTCTCTCTCTCTCTCTCTCTCTCTCTCTCTCTCTCTCTCTCTCTCTCTCTCTCTCTCTCTCTCTCTCTCTCTCTCTCTCTCTCTCTCTCTCTCTCTCTCTCTCTCTCTCTCTCTCTCTCTCTCTCTCTCTCTCTCTCTCTCTCTCTCTCTCTCTCTCTCTCTCTCTCTCTCTCTCTCTCTCTCTCTCTCTCTCTCTCTCTCTCTCTCTCTCCCTCTCTCTCTCCTTCTCTCTCTCTTTGACACCTCTATTGCATGCATCTAACGCCTCTGATGCATGCATCTAACGCCTCTGATGCGTGCCTCTTACGCCTCTCACATGTGTATCTGACACCTCTGACGCGTGCATCTGATACCTTTGACATGTAGATGTGACGTGATCTGGTGTCTCTGACATACAGCAACTCTCTAACGTGCGTCAGAGGCAGAGCTAATGCATGTCAGAGGCACACTTGGCATCTTTGATGTACAGCAGCTCTGCCTCTGACGTGATGCAGCAAATCTAACACATGGTAAAGCATATCTGAAGCAGTACAACAAATCTGAAGCTGGTACAGCAAGTTTGAAGCTCGATACAGCAGATCTAAAGCTCAGTACAACATATTGAAGCTCGGTATAGCAGGTCTAATTTCTACCCAAGAAGTCAGTATCGAGGAGTTGTTGGAAAGTTCTATTCTGCTCGTGAAACATGACTCATAGTTGCTAGGATTTTCTGCAGGAAACCCTAGATTGACAAAAGTTAGGTGGTGATTAGAACTGATGGCACCCTACTAACGAAATTCTACAAAAGCCTACAGTGGATACCAATTTTGTCTGTTAGATATATAAGCAGACAACAACATGGCACGATTAGAAAAAAAAAAGTGGAGGACATGATAACTAAAGCAATTAGAGAGGCAAAGAACGAGGCAGGTAGAGTACTCAATCAAGAAATGAGGAAGGCCATAGACAGAATAAGGGCCCTAGAAGAGCATGTCAAAAATCTCGAAGAAGACCGAGATGAATGTAAAGGTGAAATGCATAAGCTTCGAGAAGAAATCATTCAATTGAAGGTTTCCCAAGAAGGAGAGATCTCAAAGCTAGATGAATTAAAAGAGGAAATCAAGAATGATTGGAAAATGGATATGCAAGAACACATCAGATCAGAGATGGAAGCAACACAAAATAGTTGGGTGGAAGTAATAAGTAAAAATATTAAAAAGGAGGTCAAAGAAGAAGTGAGGAAGGAAGTCAAGGAAGACGTGAAGAAGAAAGAGCTCACATGAGTTCAGGATACACTCGAGGAGGACAGACTTCAACAAATTCGAAGACTCCACATTCGGATTACGGGCCTACCAGAGGGACCATCATCGGAGGTGGACACCACCGACGTTTGCCGTCGACTTGCATACAAGAGCATGCCCTTCACAGGCGCATGGAGGGTTCGGAGGGATACATCTCGTTTGTAAGCAGTCATCCTTCAGATGAGCTCCGCAGAGACACGGACTGCCTTTTTTAGGCACTGTTCAGTACTATGTGGACTACCCGACGGCATCCTTTATATGGATGAGGACCTCACGAGGATGCAGGTAGCACACCGATGTGCTTGCATGCCACACATACTCCAGGAAAGCTGAGAGGGAACGAAGGCCTTTTACCATGATGGTAAGGTCTTCATAGACGGACATCCTATCAAATAGGGCCACGCGGCCTATGAGACATCACTACACCATGAGGCACCACTCATAGGAGCAGTGTGGGACTGCAATGGGGCACTCTAGATGTGGCTAGACAGACTCGAGGAGATCTTGGAGTCACATGACTTTGCTTGCATCACTGAGATCCATGAGAGCCCAAAAAGAGGCCTACCTCGCATTGCAGGTTTTCATTGGGAATCTGCATTTAGGACCACAACGAGACAGAGTACAGCATGAGGGTCAGGGGATGTTGCCATCATATTTATATAGGAGATACAAAGCTAGATCCATATCCTAGCAAGAGACGAGGAGGCACGATACATGTGGGTCAGCATGGAGATAGCACCAGGGCACTTGATCTACATTGCCATATGCTACTTCCCACCAGGCGGATCCCGATATGTAGGACAAGATCTTGGGGGAAAGATCCGGGATAGAGAATCACCATACATAGCACTTTCAGATGAGATACTACACTACAGCACCCTAGGTGAAGTCTTCCTTATGGGTGACTTCAATGGCCGCACCTAGTCACATCAACGCGAGGCATATGACATGGATCATCCACATCTCATGAGTAGAGACCTGGATGAGACGAGCACAAGCAAAGTATTAGCAGATATAGGTCAGGACACCATCGAGTATGGGAGACATCTCCTTGAGCTAGGAGACATCTCCTTGAGCTAGGAGACATCTCCTTGAACTAGGCATCCCACACCATCTCGTTATATATAACGGGATGAACCATTGGCAAGGTTCAGGCAGACTCGCTTCCCTCATGGATGGGGTGAGAACACGGTTGACGACATTTTAGGTACCATCTATAGAGCTTTACTTATCCCCTCACTTAGTATTGGCCGACGCCAACTTGGTGCTGACCATACATTATCACATTCACACTTTCATCTCCTATCCAATTAGACCCTCCTTCACCCATTCCGCCATGCACCACGATACACTTTACGCACAAGGTGTATGCACACCACTTACACACTAGCCTACTCTCCCTCGATCCACTCTCACCTTTGGACACACTCACGTCACATATCACCACCATCCTTCATGACTCAGCCATCCGTAGCTTTCCACATTGCACATATACACATCCTCCATGCGTAGGATCCATGCCCTAGAACTTCTGGTATGATGCAGATTGTCGAGAACTCAAGAAACATCTGCGGATTTTAGAGCATAGAGGGGATATTACACATAGACAAGCACAGCATCTCATGCGGAGCCTTACTCGCCGCAAGCGATGGGAGTTGGAGGAGAGATAGTACTGGGATATTTACCATTTGCTCATGAGTTGGGATCGTGTTGTGGCATGGTGACATCTCAAGGAGAGGAGACAGCAAGACACCCATTCAAGACCCGAGCATTTGGTATAGCTATGCACAGAGCCTATACCAGATCCTAGAGCAGCCCCCCATTCCCAGGCCACAAAGCTCACGCGCCACTACCTCTTACTTCTTCACATCCACCATGGTGAGCCGCGCTATTTCACATAAGTAGCATGGAAGAGCTCATGACCAGTTCAATTTACAGGCAGAGCACCTCATATACGAACGCAGGACTCTTGCACCACTCATTGCCCACCTCTTTAACCATGCACTGGTTGAAGGGTTCCCTGACTCATGGACTGAGCACATCATAGTGCCCATTCATAAGTCAAGTGACGTTATGGATCTAGCTACATATCGGACGTTCATGATTGGTCCCACATCGGCCAAATTATATGGGACAGTGCTAGAGACAGAGTTGAGCACTCTCACAGAGAGAGAAGGGTACCAAGGCCCCGGGACAAGCAAGTTTTAGCCGTGATTACTCTACCATTGACCACATCTTCACTTTGAGATGCCTAATCGACCAGGCAAGATTGAGGAAGAGGAGATTATACTCCTGCTTTGTGGACTTCCGCAAAGCCTTCGACACAGTCCCCAGGGAACGGCTCTTCAGACACTTACTCGATATCAGAGTTCTAGATGAGATGATATGGGAGATCTACGCATCATATGAGAGAGTATCTGGTAGAGTCAGATGTACAGGTGGCTTATCTGACTCACTTGGTAGCGGCATACTTGGTCCTGACGCGTCAGGAACCTTGAACCCGACTTGTTTCTGACCTATTTTTGACACCACGTCAGGAAAGCTTTTCTGGCAGGACTACTGCAGAGCAAAGTTATATGGGCTTTTTCTCTCAAGTTCGTTTGTTGGAGCCATTTCCAATTCTGTTGCAAAGCTACAGAGGGAGTGAAGAGGTGCTCTGTGTGCGCGAGGCCTTCAAGTTTAAGCACCAACCCTCAAGGTAGGTGGCAAATGCCACAGCGTACTCCTGCCCAGATGCACCTACAGCCTATAAGCTACATCCACAGTAGCTCACAATTCAAATTCGAATGTGATTATGTCGATTCACATGTGTGCACAGTAGAGCTTAGGGTCTGAGGCCCGAGAGTGTGCACAGTGGACCTCTTTCTTGAGGGTTTTTAGTGCATTATGCATGTCTATTTTAGGAGTTTCTGATGGTCCATACTCCATAGCACGTCTTTTATTGTACAGTGATCAGTCACTGACTCATTAGTATATGCCACTATATGATGTATCGTTGTACAGTGCTGAGTGTAGATTTGTACATTATACAGTGTACAAAGTATTATGTATACAGTATAATCATTAATTTATTATGTAATTATGTATGATATGGTACTGCAAGAGCCTGTATACAGTATACAGTATACTATATACATAGAGAATGATCGATCATCCATGTCACATGATGCATGATGCATCAAATTTCATATCAATGGAATATCCACAATTTATAGATTCTAACATTCGTTGGGCTTCTATTTTTATTGAACCATTATTGTGAAAATTTCAATTGATTTCATTTTATGGTAATGCCTTTTATAGATGCCTCGAAAAGCTGGAGGTGAATGGGAATATATCGAGAAATTCAAATCTTTACCGAAAGGGAATTGGACATTAAAATGCAAGTTTTGCTCTCATGCTTGGGATGGGGGAGCTAACTGTATCAGAGCTCATATTCTTGGTTTGAAAGGGTATGGGGTTGACAAATGTAATAGTGCACCCGAGTACATAAGAGATGCATGCAGAAAATTGCAAGGTAAAAGGAGTCAAGAAAGTGGCACACCTTTTGGAATGCATTCACATGAAGAATCACATGCATATACTCAAATGGGAAGCATTGGAGAGACATGTGATGTTGGAAATGAAGAGTATGCTTCACCTTGTGGAGAATCCTCGAGCATGCATGCAATGAAAAGAAAGAAAGATTCACAGGGACCTTTGCATAAGGCTTGGGAGTTCCAAGCAAGAGATGAGGCAATCAAAGCTTTGAGAAGGTTTTTTTTGCAGAAGATATTCCTTTCTGAAAAGTAAGGACTCCTTACTTTCTTGATATGGTAAATGCAATTGGGCATGCAGGTCCTTTCAAAGCTCCCTCGTATCATAATCTTCACACAAATCAATTATATGATGAGGTCAGGTGTATTGAAAATGATTTGCTTCAAATGTGTGCAGTGGAAGCAATTTGGATGTAGCATTTTATATGATGGCTGGTTTGATACCAGGAATAGGCCAATCATATGCATAATGGTGTCATGCATTTATGGCACAATTTTTTTAAAATCAATTGACACTTCATGCCAAATTAAAGCTGGGGAGTATATCTTTGAAGTTTTAAAGGGTGCAATTATCGATGTTGGATCTAGTAACATGGTTCAAGTATGTATGGACAATGCGTCCAATTGTGTCAAGGCAAGTTCTTTGGTTGAGCAAGAATGACCTCACATATTTTACACAAGATGCACATGTCATTGTCTTGATCTTCTCTTTGAAGACATTGGTGCTTTAGCATGGGTGAAGCCGGTTTTGGCTCAAGCAATGAAGATTGTAACTTTTGTGACGATGAAGCCATCCATACCTTCACTTTTTGTGAAATTTAGTGCCAAAGATTTGATAAAACCTACACAAACAATATTTGCCTACATGTTTATTATGCTCTCTAATTTACTTGATGAAAGAGTATACAATGGCTTGTGGTCTATGATTGTGTCTCTTGAATACACTTGGAAGAAAGTGTCGAGGACACAAAAGGAAGAGGATGTTTCTTCCATAGTGTTAAGTGCTTTTTTTGGAGTGCACGTGAAATTGTTAATGTTTATGCTCCTATCTTGCATGTTTTGCCCTTGGCTGATCGAGAAGGCACCACCCTAGGGCTCATATATGAGCTTACAGATAGAATGATAGAGAAAATTGGAAAATTGGATGTTATTTGTTGGGGGATTCTTGGAGAAGGAGTTTGAGGGTTTGTAGGAGAAAAGGAAAAGACAAGAAGAGAAAATACACCCTGGAAGCCTCTGCCGATTGATTACACTAAGGCAAATACAATGTTGAAGCACAATACAAGCCAATACTTCTGTGCAAAATCCCACAGAGTGCTCAATTACAAATTACCAAATACCCAAAGTCTTCTTGTTGTCGGCCTCCTCTGCACCAGACCTCCACCTACTTCAAGCTTTCCCTTGTGCACACCTTGCACCAAGCTTCCACTAAGGGGAAGGAATGAATACCTTCTGTCGGCACGCACACACTGCAAGGAAACTTTGAGATCCTTGGGGGACTAGCTTAGCACTCTCTACACAATCCCTTAGTCACTCTCCATGCACTCCTCCACTTCCACTTCTCTGCATCGCACTCTGGTGACTATTGCACTTCTCTCTCTTGCTTCACTTAGACTATGCTTCTCTTGCTTACACTAGAATTGTCCAAGACTAGTCCTTGCCTTGATTTGAGTGTGTCGATCATGTATGCTCCTAACTGCAAGTGTATCTTGGTGCTCACTTTGATGTCCCAAGATTGTCTTTACAAGTGGCAGCCAACGACTCCCTGTTTTGTCCTGTAGTGACTTTAGACTAAAAGCAAAACATTTAATTGGGGGGCCATATTTTCACCTGTGCGTACGTTGCTGCTTCACATACCTTCACATTTTCCTTTTAAGTCTTCACTTTTGCGCATAAGAGGGGGTTCACCTGAACCTTCCAAAACACTTTAAAAAACAATTAGAACCTTAGGAAAATTAGAGAAAATACCTCTGCAACCTGCAACCCACTTTCTCCAATTTACCCTTTGTGAACAATTAATTGTGCACTTTAACACCTGCACTTTAGCACTTTGACTTTGCACCTGTTGACTTTGACCTTGACCTTGTTGATTTTGACCAATTGACTTTGATCTTTTGACTTTGACTACAATTGACTTTGACCAATATGACTTTTATGGACTCAACAGTTGCCCACCACCTAATGTGCTCTCCGTCCCGGAGAGCTACAGCCAAAAATCGAAGCATAGAGGACACAATGATGCTTGAGCTGCAAAATCTTGAAGAGGACGCCGAAGCAGCAACCAATTGCACCAGAAGAACCAAAAGTGGGATTTTGTTATGGAAAAGCAACAAGGGGTGGCAATGGGAGGGCTTGAGGGTAGAGAGGGAAGGGGTTGGGAGGGTTAAGGATGTGGCTGGGTAGAAGGAAAAAGGGAGGGTGGGGGAGGAGGATTATGGGGTTTGTAGGGTGCCAAAAAGATCAAACCGTAGAGCTACTGAGGGGGAAGATGGGAAAATGTGCAACATATGTTGAAATGAGGTGAGAATAGACAATGTGGATTATTTGGGGAAATAAAAACATGTGAGAAATATGCTCAAAACTGGATGATTTTGACCAAAACTCAGATAAAATGTGGGAATTCGAAAAAATAAAGCCACAAACTGAGTTCAGAGATGCCGAAAAACATGAAAATGACTCCAAGATTGAAAAAAACGGCCATCCGAGG
Source organism: Ceratopteris richardii (assembly GCA_020310875.1). Classification (NCBI taxonomy): domain Eukaryota; kingdom Viridiplantae; phylum Streptophyta; class Polypodiopsida; order Polypodiales; family Pteridaceae; genus Ceratopteris; species Ceratopteris richardii. The sequence goes on along the minus strand of CM035437.1, from coordinate 69,702,637 downwards.
CACAATCCAGAGCCAAAAGGTTTGAGCCATGAAAAAATAAAAAAAATAGATTTATATATATATATTAAAATATTAAAAAAAATAAAATAAAATAAAATAAAAAGACCTTCCCTTTTTTTTTGGGTAATGCCTGTGCGGGTCAAAATAATAATAAAATAAAAATAAAAACAAAAATAAAATACAAAAATCATAAATAAATTAAAAAGAAAAGAAAATAAAAAATAATGAAATAAAATAAATAAATAAATAAATAAATAAAAAATAATTTGGAGGGGAGGGGGAGAGAGGGAGGGGGGGAGGGGGGGGGGGGGGGGGGGGGGGAGGAGGGGGGGAGGAGGGGGGGGGGGGGAGGGGGGGGGGGAGGAGGGGGGGGAGGGGGGGGGGGAGGGGCGAGGGGGGAAGGGGGGGGGGAGGGGGGGGGGGGGGAGGGGGGGGGGGGGAGGGGGGGGGGGAGGGGGGGGGGAGGGAGGGGGGGGGGAGGGGGGGGGGAGGGGGGGGGACGGGGTGGGGGGGGAGGGGGGGGGTGTCAGGAGAGTTTTTTTTTTTTTTTTTTTTTTTTTAATCCTCGACCCAAAAAATCCGGGGAGGCCTTTTCTTGTGGGAAAATTACCCAAAAATAGAGAAAAATGAAGGAAAAATCCAAAAAATTACCAAAAAAATCTGAAAATTTTCTCATTAAATTTTCTACAGGGCTAGGCCCAATTTCCTTCATGAAACCACGGAGAGCCTCCTTTTATTCCTCCTATTTGGCAAGAAAATGATATCGGAAAAGGATAAAAAATGCTAGAAAAATTTTCCAAAAATACCCAAAATTTGTACTTTTGCAGAGGTTATGAAATGCCTTCTAGGTTTGCTAAAAATTCAAGGAACAAGTATAAAACTGATAAAGAAAACTACTAAAACTGAGCAAAATGAGATGAGAAAGCTATGTACAACCTTGACAAATTTTTGTAGTTCCAGGTGACCCATACTTCTTCAGGTGTGTTGATGGTAGGCCTTGAGCCTTGAAATGTTGACCAGTGGCAAGGCCTCTCCTTTTAGCGTCTCTAACTCCACAGCACCCCAATTCAGCATTGTTTTGACTCGATAAGGTCCTTCCCAGTGTGAAAGCCATGTACCTCTCAATTGTGTATGAAGATGAGGTCTATGAAGAAGAACTAACATGCCTAGTTCTATGTTGTTGTTCCACAGATGTCGATCATGTGCCTCCTTACTCTTCATCTGAGTCTCTATCAATTGTTTTGTGTCTAGTAGACAAATCTCCTCCACTTTGTGTAGTGCTCCAAGCCTCTGAGAGACATCGCAATCTTTCTTACCCTGCATGAATGCTATTTTAGGTGATCCATGTAAAAATTCAAAGGGCTCAATGGGCAATATGCCATAAACCAGTTGGAATGGAGAATATCCCGTGGCCTCTTTGTAAGCTAACCTGTATGCCCATAGGGTACCTTGATAAGCAATGCCCCAGGAAGTGGGCTATAACATACACTCCTTCCTTAACATTGAAATTAAAACCTTATTGGTCGATTCAGCCTGTCCATTGGCTCTTGGATAGTAGGCACAAGAGCTCCTATGTAGAATTCTATACCTGTTGAAAATTTCCTGTAGGACCTTATTGACAAAATGGGTACCCTGATCTGTACAAATTTCAAGTGGACATCCAAACCTGCAAATGATGCTACTGTAAATGAAATCAGCAACAGCTTGGGCAGTGCAGTCGGGGGAGGCAATAGCTTCAGCCCACTTTGTCGCATAATCTATAACTATCAAGAGATATTTCTCTCTTTTTGGAATCGACAGAGGGTAGATGGGCCCTACAAAATCTAGCCCCCACTTCTCAAATGGTTGCCAGGAAGTGGAAACAGTCAAGGGGTTATGCCTCTGCTTTGTTGGCTTAGGTCCACACCTCTGGCAAACGTCACATGCCTTTCCCCATTCATCTGCATCCTTAAATAGTGTAGGCCACCATAGACCAGCATCCAGTATCCTATGACTCATAATATGTCCTAGAAGGTGCCCACCACCTGTTCCTTCATGTGCAGATTGAAGTACTTCTCTCACTTCTTCTTCTTCCAAGCACTTCCTAAACCTGTCATCCTTTCCCTGTCTATATAATTTATCTTCAATGAAGGTATACGGTCTACTCTTTATTAGCAGTCTCTTCCTTTGCACAGCACTAGCCTTTTCTGGATACACACCAGTTTTAATGAAATTCTTAATATCATAATACCAACCTTGAGCTTGTACAGCGAACAGATGGGCATCTGGAAAATCATCATTGATTCCACTAGCTTGATCCATCATATTGATTCTGGATAGGTGATCAGCCATAACATTTTCTTTACCTGGTCTGTGGACTACAGAAAAATCAAACTCTTGGAACAACAATAACCACCTCCATATTCTACCAGTGGCTTGTGGTTTGTTGAGCAAGTATTTTAGTGGTTGGTGATCTGTTATAATAATAAATTTTACTCCCAGTAAGTAATGACGAAATTTTTGGACAGCAAAAACCATTGCTAGGGCTTCCCTTTCTGTAGTACTGTAATTCCTTTCAACATTGGTCAAGATTCTACTAGCATATTGAATTGTTCTGTCCACTTTAAATTCTTCACTGGGTTGGGTCAAAACTGCCCCCACTGCATAGGCACTGGCATCTACATTTATATGAAAGATTTTTGACCACTCAGGTGTGATCAAAATAGGAGCAGACACTAACCTTGACCGTAATGTTTGATATGCTTTTTCCTCCTCTTCTTCCCATTTAAAAGGTACTTCCTTACCTGTAAGTCTAGCCAGTGGTCTGGCTATCTCTGCATACACTTTTATAAACCTTCTATGGTATCTAGTATGCCCCAAGAAACTTTGAATCTCTTTAGGAGATTTAGGTTTAGGCAACTTTAATATAGAAATGATTTTTTCAGGATCTGGGGCCATACCTTTAGCCGACACCACATGTCCTAAGAGAGTTCCTTCTGTCACAAGGAAATGACATTTGTTTGGATTGAGCTTTAGCTTAGTCTCCTTGCATCTCTTGAAAACATTCTGCAGCTGTCTCAAGTGATGGTCCAAACAATCTAGAGGAGTTTCCTTGTGAGAACCTGAAAACGAAGAGAAGTCATCTATGAAGATTCTAAGCGATTCTAGCAATAGGGGGCCAAAAATGAGATTGACCGTTCTGTTAAAGGTGGCTGGAGCATTTGTGAGCCCAAATGCCATTTTTACATACACATATGTTCCCCAAGGTGTGATAAAAGCAGTCTTTTCACGATCCTTTGGGTGTATTGATATTTGATTATAGCCACTAAATCCATCCATAAAGCTATATAATGCATGCCCAGCCACTTCTTCAATGACCTGCCCTGCAAAAGGCATTGGGAAACCATCTGGAATGGTCACCTTGTTGAGTGCTCTAAAGTCAACACAAATTCTGATTTTATTAGTATTCTTCTTTCGTACTATAACCATAGGTGAGAGCCACTCTGAGTGTTCCACAGGAATGATGATTCCTGCATCCTCCATCTTCTGTATTCCACATAGACAGCTTCAGCATATTTTGGGTTAAGTCTATAACTCTTCCCTCTTATGGGTTTGGCTCCATCAACCAGAGGGATTCTATGCTCTCCGTAAGTCGCAGGCACTCCTTCTAAGTCTTTATAATGTCAGGCAAAAACATCTGTATAATGGGTCAAGAATGATCTTACATTTTCAAGGAGCCCTGGGTGGCTCCACAACCAAGTGGCCACCAAAACTGGCCGATTATTGTCTTGAGTGCCTAATTGTATTTCTTTGACAGGATTTCTCTCTACCATATTATCTTCGTGCTCATCTCCTTCCTTGTCTTCTTCCACTAGCTTTTCGTGCATTGCTTCATAAGCAGGTGTATTTTGGATTTCAATGTGTTCCTCCTTGTCCTGCATCCATCTTGCAGGGATTTCTTGAATCGGGAAAGAACACTCTTCACTAGAATCTTTTACCTTGCCTTTAGCTTTAGTAACTTCCTTATCTGTGGTTGTCATATCCTCCTCCAAGTTGTATTTGAGGGGTGTCTTCCTGCCCCTTCTCTGGTCTGTGATTGGCTCTCCCAATCCATCAACCTGGACTTTCTCCTTATTTTCATCATAACCTTCATTCGTGCAAGAATTATTAAGAAAAATTCCAAAACAAGAGGAAGAGTTGCCTGCTTGGAGCCAATTTAGAATATCCTCTTCTTCCTCGAAATCTATTTGGGATTGATCCTCCGATTCTGGTTCCATGCATATGCCAACTGTTTGCATCATGTTGGTGTTTCCTTGATTATCTGGGCCCTCTTCTAAATGAATCTATGTCAGCTCTTGCCCTTTCTTTTGTACCCATATAGTGTCCTTGCCCCAATCATGAATGACACTTGCATGCCTCAGCCATGGTCTTCCAATTAAGACTTCAACCTGGGGCAATCTTAAAACCACAAAATCCGGAATGAATAGATTACCTTGTACTTCCAGTGGAACTTTTGGGATCACTCGCAAGGGCCTTACTTTGCTCTAATCTGCCAAAGTAACAGTGAAATTTGCAGGCCTTGAAGGATGGAGTCCAATCTTTTCCATTGTATGTCCACGCATCAAGTTAATGCCAGAACCACCATCCACAATAGCTCCTTGAAATTCATGACCTTTGATAGATACTGTCAGCCGAGGACTTTTATAATCTGTAAGGGGTGTTTTCCCTACAATTTTTCCTTTATGTAAAACAGCAGTTTTTGCCACCAAACTTGTAGTGGAAGCTTCATCAATTGTCTACAATAACTCTGACCTGAATTTCCCATCCATCTTTATTAAATCAAAAATACTAACCTCCTTTTTCATGGACTTGAGTAGTTTTGAAGCCTCTGATTCCTTGAGAGCATAGGCTCCAGTTGACTAATCAAACTCCTCATGAGCCCTGTTGAAGGCATGCCCAATGGCATCACTGGTACATATGAGATCTCCTTTTTGCCTTGTATCTGCATCTCTGGTGGCTTTATCTTCAGATGGTTCTCTGTCTTGATTCCACTCCTTAATCTTTGATCCTTGACCTATGTCTGCTTGAACCTTCCCCTTGCTTCTTGTCTGCACAGTCAAAGATTCTATTTCTTCTAACTGCACCACCCTGGTAGATGGTGATGGCTCATTGACTTGATCACACCTTTCTTCTTTGTGCACAGAAATCATTTGAATATGGGGCCCGGATGAAGAGGCTTGATTCTTAGGACAACAATTTGTATAATGGTCTCTGGCCTCAAGGCAGTTCCTGCAAGGAGGGGCATTTTCTGGTAGGGTGCACCTACTTTGATAGTGCCCGCATTCTCCATATCTAAAACAAATGATTGGCCTCCTAGGCCCATTTCCAAGGTTATTCCTCTGTCTAGGATTATAATTGTTACCTTGATTCGGTGCCGCAGCCATCACATTGGTGGGTGGTAGGGATCCTCCTTGTGTCCAATATATCGTTGCAAGCATTCCCCTTGATTGGCATTCATGGTCCTCATGACCAACTTTCCTGCATAATTGGCAAGTCACACTTAACAAAGGACATTCACTTACTATGTGACCTTGCTTGTTGCACATGGAACACCAAAGCCCACTCTTGATGCCACTCCCTTTGAGTTCCTGCAGCTCCTGTCGCAGCTGAGCCAATTCCTCTGCTTGGGCCTCCTCCTCCTTTTGGAGCTTTAGTGCTTCAATCTCCCTTCTCAACTGAGCAACAGCATTCTCCTCCTCTTTGTAGGCCTTATTTCTTTTTAAGCCCTCCAGCTCCTTCCTTAGCTGGATCACTGGATCCTCCATTTCTGTACCATATGTTGGTTGGGAAGAAGTTGCTCCATACTAGTGCCTTATCTGCTCCAAGCGTGTAGCTGTGTTGATGAACTCCTCTATGGGACTATAGGTAACACTAATTCCTTTATTTTGCATTGGGTGGCCACTGGTAGGGGCTTAGCTAACCATTTCTTAACAAAAAATCATGTGGTGGATCTGGCAATTTAGCCATTAGTGCTTTGACCCTAGTCACAAACTCTGTGAACTTTTCTCCTGGACCCAATCTCAAATTTTCTAGTTCTATGATGATCTCCGCAGTGTTGCCATGCTGGAATTGATTTTTAAATGCATCTTTCATCAAATCCCAAGTGGTAAAATGGTTTTCAACAAACTGGTTGAACCACTTATCTGCTAATCCTTCTAATGTGGCAGGGAAGAGAATCATAAAGGCATCCTCCCTACCCATTAAGCCTCTAGTCTTACATAGTGCCAAAAACCTTCTAATGTGTTCATCCGGATCCTCCTGAGCTAGGCCTTTGAAAGAAGGAAACTTTATATTTAATCTTGAGAGTAAGGTTTCCAAGTCTACCTGTCCCGCCAATGCTCTTTACTAATGAGATTGAAGATAGTGGACTGGAGGATCTTCTAACAACCTTCCTTCTTGTTTGCTTGCAGGTGACCCTCAATGTTTGGGACCGAGTTGCGGTCATGAGCAGCTCATAGCCCACTTAATATGAGACACTTGATAAGAATATTTACCTTTTGGTTGATGAAGTAGCACTGTAGTAGCACTGAAGACACGTGATCTCTTCTATACTTTGCACTTGGTTTCTCCTAAGCTCAAATCTCCTTGGAAGTTCCACCGTGCGTGCCAAATTTTGTTGGGGGATTCTTGGACAAGGAGGAGTTTGAGGGTTTGTAGGAGAAAAGGAAAAGACAAGAAGAGAAAATACACCATGGAAGCCTCTGCCGATTGATTACACTAAGACAAATACAATGTTGAAGCACAATACAAGCCAATACTTCTGTGCAAAATCCCACAGAGTGCTCAATTACAAATTACCAAATACCCAAAGTCTTCTTGCTACCGGCCTCCTCTGCACCAGACCTCCACCTGCTTCAAGCTTTCCCTTGTGCACACCTTGCACCAAGCTTCCACTAAGGGGGAGGAATGAATACGTTCTGTCGGCACGCGCACACTGCAAGGAAACTTTGAGATCCTTGGGGGACTAGCTTAGCACTCTCTACACAATCCCTTAGTCACTCTCCATGCACTCCTCCACTTCCACTTCTCTGCGTTGCACTCTGGTGACTCTTGCACTTCTCTCTCTTGCTTCACTTAGACTATGCTTCTCTTGCTTACACTAGAATTGTCCAAGACTAGTCCTTGCCTTGATCTGAGTGTGTCGATCATGTACGCTCCTAACTGCAAGTGTATCTTGGTGTTCACTTTGATGTCCCAAGATTGTCTTTACAAGTGGCAGCCAACGATTCCCTGTTTTGTCCTGTAGTGACTTTAGACTAAAACCAAAAAATTTAATTAGGGGGCCATATTTTCACATGTGCGTACGTTGCCGCTTCACATACCTTCACATTTTCCTTTTAAGTCTTCACTTTTGCACATAAGAGGAGGTTCACCTGAACCTTCCAAAACACTTTAAAAAACACTTTGAACCTTAAGGAAATTAGAGAAAATACCTCTACAACCTGCAACCCACTTTCTCCAATTTACCCTTTGTGGACAATTAATTGTGCACTACCTGTGCACTTTGACATCTGCACTTTAGCACTTTGACTTTGCACATGTTGACTTTGACCTCGACCTTGTTGACTTTGACCAGTTGACTTTGATCTTTTGACTTTGACTGTAGTTGACTTTGACCAATATGAATTTTATGGGCTCAACAGTATTGATAATGTTAGACTTGAGGAAGTCAAAGAATTATGTATTGAGAGGTGGAATATGCTACATTCTCCCCTTCATGTTGGAGCATATATTTTGCATCCTATTTGGAGAGAGAGATGTTCTGAGAAGGATGGAGAAGTAAATGATGGTTAGATGGATGTAATTGAAAGATATACACATAATGATGTTGATAGACAAGGTGTATTATTTGATGAGTTACATATTTTTAAGACTATTTCTGGCACATTTGGAAGATAACTTGCTAAATATCCAAAAAAAATGCATCATGGTGTGATGTGGTGGGAGTCTTTAGGGGTGCATACACCCAATTTGCAAGCATTGGCTCTTCCTATTCTCTGACAAGGTACTTGTGCTTCCCCTTGTGAGAAATTGGAGCATATTTTCTTTGATTCATACAAAAAGGAGTAAGCTTCTCCCAAAAAATACAAAAAAAAATGGTTTATATTCATACCAATGTTCAGCTTGCAATGAAGATAAAAGAGAAGGGTTTTGAGATGCAAGAAGCTACTTCTGAGATGATTGAAAAAGAGCAAGATGATGACAGATTGCTTCAAATGCAGGCTGAGGAAATTCCCCTCAATTCTATAACATGTATCACTGATAGATATGTACATGCAGATGAGGGTCCATCTACACACGATGGTGATAATGATGATGATGATGATGCAAATTTTGACATTGATGATGAGGAGGAGGAGCCTCATGATTGATCACTCCTATGTTTTCATCTCTAAGTTTTAAGTTCTAACTCTATTTTCATGATCTGATAGTATGCAACACGCTTTACATTATATGAAATGGTATTTTGGAGTCTGCACTAGTTTTGATATTATAGTAACTATGTTTTTGTTAAGTTTTATGTTTATGTTGAAGAGGTTATGATTTTTCATACATCAGCACAGGTGAGGAGACATAGTTCTTTCACAGTAGCAGGCAAACCGATTGAGGTAGTCGGATCATATGTCTATCTAGGAGTGACATTCACGGCAACCTCTGGGGTTTTCTTTTTGTCTCAAGCAACCCGGGATCGCATCGCACGTGGATACGCAGCACTAGCCTTGATAGAGACACAATGGCACCAGAAACATTTTCAGGAGCCCCGCTCAAAGGGATGGCTCTTTGACACTTTGGTTACGCCAGCACTCATGTATGGAGCAGCCATATGGGGGCCGGGGTTAGCTACATCAGCATGAAGAGCATTGGAGAGGCCACAGATTCTCACGATTGCAAGACTCATCCGAAGCAAGCCTTCAATACCACATGATATCATCATAGCAGAGCTTGCTGCACCACCGATGCTAGTAGAGGCACTGTTCCAGAAAATATGCCTATCACAGTGCATCACTTATTGAGCTTTCCAGGCATCACACGACATGGCACGACATCAACATGGAGAGCATTGGAGAGGCCACAGATTCTCATGATCACAAGACTCATCCGAAGCAAACCTTCAATACCACATGATATCATCATAGCAAAGCTTGATGCACCACCGATGCTAGTAGAGGCACTGTTCCAAAAAATATGCCTATCACACAAGATACAGAGCACAGACACAGTGCATCACTTATCGAGCTTTCCAGGCATCACACGACATGGCACAAGCAGGCGACATCTCCTCATGGTACGCACAAACACGAGATTGGTTGGCCAGCATGGATTTGACATAGACAGACTACCACCACTACGGTATGACTTACAGGCCCCCACCTATTCCCTCTCCCACCACGAGAAGAGGGTCATTCGCCAAGGGATATGGCATACATATATACAGAGGACATGGATTAGCCCCAAGGATACACTGCCATCGAAAATGCTCTACTACCGTAAGCATTTTCTACAAATCTCAGATCAAGCCTTTATTGAGACTCAGTGATACATGAAGACATACTTACCACACCACCTCCGAGTCGTCATTGGGCAACTTCGAGTTTCATCACATCAGCTGGAGATCGAGAGGGGTCGGACCAAAGGAGTACCTAGAGAGTAGAGGTGGTGCCCATTATGCCATACAAAGATAGAGAGTGAGGAGCACTTTGTTACCAGATGCCTAGCATACTCAAATCTACGAGCACAATTCCATATAGAGGAGTCACTACAGTTGTGCATGACCATTGGAGACCAGTGGAGGTTGGGACGATTCCTCACAGCAATGCATGACCGTCGTGAGCAGTTGCTACAGCCCACGCATCAGACACGGATGAGTACACAACAGACCATTGGAGACCAGTGGAGGTTGGGACGATTCCTCACAGCAATGCATGACCGTCGTGAGCAGTTGCTACAGCCCACGCATCAGACACGGATGAGTACACAACAGACCAATACTCATTTCTTTCAGCGAGATGGGCTACATAATGCGAGCCCACCTTCCAAAGGCATGGGGCTAACACTCCAGCAGGCAGTGGCACAGAGCGCGACGTCGACCACATAGAGCTGGGTACGGACGACCACGACTATATTAGGAGGATATCTCACGCATCAGGATAGCCCATGACCACATGATGGAGCCCAAGCGCACCACCACCACCTGGGTAGCCTTCCTTCAGGAGGCGCTCAAACCGCCCCTGATGTACCTACCACATACTCCACCCACCCCCACCCATTACATGTAGCTAGGATATACATATTCACTCCCATCATCGAGCCCCCATGTATTAGATGGCCATTATCTGCAGAGTCAGAGCCACATCTCCCCACACACCATTACATTATCCCCACTACCTCTCCATCACCCGGTACACTATCCTGTGGTTGTGTGCATGTTCAGCCTACACAGTTTTGTGTAGCGAGTAATTTTCCATTTTTATTTCTGCACAGGAGTTACTACAGTTGTACATGGTTGTCTCATAGGCCAAAATTGGCCTTCAGAAGACATTAATATCACTTTCTTTCTTTCTCTACGTGTGTGTGTGTGTGTGTGGGCGTGTGTGTCTATGTGTGTGTATATGTGTGTGGTATCTTGGCTTTCAATACTTGTTATAAAAGTGAAACTGAACAACAATCGAAAATCTCAAATTATTTCAAGTTAGGTTGGTCTACGGAAGCTTTATCATTAGTGTTTCTTGCAAAAGAAAAACCATCTTATAGAGTGAAGTGTAAAAAGATCCTCTTTAGGCTTTGAGGGAGGGAAAAAAAATCCATATGCATATCATATGGTATGAAGTTGAACCCCAATAATCTCCAGCTGTGAGACGCCTTGCTTGCATGCAACAAATAGAATCAAAAATTATAGCACAACAATGAACCAACTGAACAATATCCGTTAGCAAGTAATATGGTAAATTGGCCATCAAATATGGTGAATATTGCAAGTGAGGTATTCCTCACCTACTACAAAATAAGATTTGCATGAAGTGTTATATTTCTATTTGTAGTCAATTATCAACTATGCTCCCTTGCATATCTCTTTTCAAGTTTCTTGATACATAGCTATTCTTAGCTTTGGATGTGTCAAACTATGTTTTCTTTCATTACTTTCACTTGTGGATGATCCCGCTAAGATTGTTTCCTCAAGAGCCATTACATAAGAGATGCACATAGCCAATGCCATGAGACATGAAGATGAATCACCAAAGAGGTAGCCTCTCAATCAACTAAAGATGTGATAAGGTGTTTGAGAGTCTTCAACCACCTACAGAAATGGCGAACTAAACATCCTATACCCTACTTATATAATCAAAGAAACTTTTATCCAAAACCAAATGTACAAGGATAATATAGCAAAAACTATGCACCTAATAAATTTATGCAAATGCCCAATAAGATGCATGAGGATCAATCCACCATCTGTAGGAATCCATAACAACTCAAGCTCTTATAGCTCACCAAGAAAGACATGTGGCCAAGATAACATGATATGAGATAATACTGTTTTCCCAAACATGCTATAAACTGCTCAACTGCACATCCCAATAAAAGAGACTATGCTACACATCATTTCAATTTCCTAAATCTAGTATTTAATATCTAGTATCTACTACCTAATGGCTAGTATCTAGTATCTAATACCTAGTACCTAGTGCCTAGTATCTAGCCAAGATCATGCTTAGGAAGGTTTGTGCCCCTCAGCTGATTTTCCATTTCAAGCAATCGGCATGATGACAGAATGTTGTTAACCTCCAGTGTTTTGTTAGTTCAAATTCACAAAAGAGAGATGATGTTATTAAGGAAATCATCACTTGCATTCACAAAATTGGTGCACTTAGATTTGCTTTCTATTACATATCTACAAACTACACACTGATTAACTAGACTGCACACCTGGCACATACTTCAACATAAATCTCATTTCACCACTACTGCCCTTCCTCTTGGAGCATCCATACTTTTCTAGTATCTAAATGACTATATTCATTTTGTAGAATATGCGTGTTATTATGTCCCAAAATCATCATCGATGTATAATCACAAATACAGAAAAACTGGGAGATAAATAAGCTATCAATCGAAAGAAACAGCCTTTAGAATCCATCCATCTTGTGGATTACAACTTGCAGCTCATCCCAACATTTCCATGAAGCAAGTTTACAGACAATGTTTATGACATCATATGAATCTTCTCTTCACCAGGGACAAGAGTATATACAAAAAGAGCCTCTCAATTGTCTTACTATGAAGCAAACTCATGGCAGGCGACCTGGAACTACAAATAATGAATCTTGCTGAAATTACATCATGACATTTTCTAATAGTTCCCCATCATTGCATCCCTTGCAGCTTGTTCCCCAACATAGTTTGTAAGGGTGACTCTTGCCTTTTTAAAGTCTTTGTATGGTAGAAAATGGACTTCCCTTTGGTGCTTGTCGCACAAGCAAACATTTGTACAAATTAATATTTCACATGATGCCGGTTTGATTGCTAGCCTAAAATTTCAAAACCTTGTATTCTTCTGGGCTTTCATTCTCACAGAACCATAAGAAAGGCCGCACTACATTCCAATTAGAAATTGCAACAGAATCCATATGCAAAAATATAAAAGCAACGAATCTCTGTACATATGACCATATAACAAGCAATGCCCTGCTGCTCCTGAATTTGAGTATCTTGGTTCTGATGCAGGAGGTTTTGGTGCAGGTGAGGGACTACCATTTGGAGCATCTGTAACTGGTGGTGCTGCTGGAGTGGTAGCATTACCATTGACACTTTCATGCAGTCTGTAGCCTGCATCGAATTTCCAGACATTGAAAACACATTCATGATGCAGGGAACACCTACTGAGCCATTATATGACGATAGAGACAGGAAACCCCAAGGTTATAGGAAATAACTAGATATATCCTTATCATTTATATCTTTAAGTTAACAATCAGACTATCCTGTCCCATCAACACTCAAATCAACTTTGCAGAAGATGTTTAGAATTATATTATAGAGTTCTATTCAGATTAAATTTGTCATTCCTATCTCCTAAAAAACAGGACTTGCATGCATCCTAGTTCAGTAAAGAGCTCACAGTCAGTGGGTGCCCAACCCAGTTGCATCTCTTCACGATCGAAGACTAGTTGATATCCTGTCATGAAACTCTCTGAGCATAAAACATCAGAATCAGAAAAAAAAAATATCAGCAGCCCATCAATTGCTTATCAGACTACACACAAATTCCTCTTATTTTCTAGTGGTCCCTATAATCACTATTATGGTTGAAGTATAAGAACTTACGTCCAAAAATTGCAATGTCACTCTCCAGAATTGCCAAACAAACAGCTTCTATAGAGCCCTGATACATAGCCACCAAACAAACAGATTCTACTGTGAGTGCTTTCATGCTCACATGCTGATCTAATGACATTATAAGACATACCCAAGCACTCTCTGCTCTTAAATATCTCTTCATAAGCTCAGCTTTCTCTGAGCTTACGAACAGACCATTGAGAACCCAAAGATACATACAAGCATAATTCCCAGAAAATAGTTACATAGAGAAAAACCATGAGAACGTGAACAATGGTGAGTTGAAAATGAAAATAACGATTATTTGGCATAACAACAATCTATACAATAGTTGTACATTATAAGTCAACTATTCATACATTAATCAAAACAAGCAAAGCATAATTCAGTCCAAATAAATAAAATATCCATAGATAAATAATCAAAGACAAATGATAAGAACTTTTAAAAGAACAATTATCTACAACTCTTTAGTAGCAAAACCAATGAGCCAACTCACTCATAATCAAAAAAATAATAACAATAAATAACTGGCGGATAAAACAAAAACACAAAACAGATACTGAAAAAAAAATACACATCTACACACATCGACACAGACAACAACAGCAATAAAACACATATAAAAGAAATGCACAGATAAACCCACTTTTTGAAGTACTCAACCAATTTATTGCAATAATCATAATAACAAAACATATGTAAGCAGAAGAGGAAAGGGAAAAGGATCAAAACAAAAACGGGAAAGCTTTTGAAAATGATGCAAATTAATATACCAAAAAAATTATATAAATAAATAAAAGCATACATGTGTATGCAATGTGCATATGCACAAGAAAGCATTCAAACGTGCTTTCAGTTATCTACTGAATTTCATTGATGAATTATTTTCTAGTTCAAAATAGAAACAATATATACTGGGAATTGCATAGGGATTTGATGGTGCTTGATTTGTTGAAAATGTAAATAAATTCCTGTGTATTCATCAATGTCGGTGGACTACACCACCATAGCCAGAAAAGTGTCTTGGACAGAGTAGAATGTGGTGCAAGAGGCACAAACATTTGCATTGTAGATTCCGATGAGAGGATTGTATACAGGAAATATTTCACCACCAATGAAGACCATGGACAATGGAGGAGTTTGCATATCACCATCACTGACCTCAGAAAGTCACCAACAAGAATAAGTTAATTTGAAATTCCACCAATAATCAGACAATTGATACAAAGAATAACAACTGACCTTGATTCATAACAAAACTTCCAAGGAACATCTGCCAAAGTGACTCTGTTAGTTGTTACCTGTTTATCAAACTGTCACAACAAAAATTAAAACGATATGCTAATAGAGGATGAGATATTTATAAACTCTTTCAAAATGCCCTCCAGCATTATATATGTAATGTAAGGTACGACAAACATAGCCAATTTGATGATGGAAGAGAACTGAAAGATCTAAATATTCTTTCATGGCACACTCGAGCACAGTACACAATGTAAGGTTTAAAGCATTGACACTTCCAAATTATTATCAATGGGCCACAACATAAGCATAATAGTAGCCTTACTTCAATAGTTACAGCTGAATATAGATCCTTTGGCAAATATGTAAAAGATGTTCCACTATCAATTATAATCGTTGTGCGTTGCTGAATGTCACTCGAACCAACCACGATTGATTGCAATCCAACAACATAACGGAGACTGATAATACAACCAAAGGTCCAAATAAACACCCAAGACTTTGAAAACGTCAACAGCAATAGATTTGGAAGAAAGTAAGCCTTACTGTGTTCCATTCAGAGGCAAAAACGGAGTTGTCTTCTGAGAAGCCAAACCCTTGTCTCCAAAGAAAATTCTTCCTGATCCATCAGATGCAAAACACATTGAAAAAGAGTTCTTTATCAAGCCTGCTTTTGCTAGCCTGTATGGAAATGCAATAGTTCCCATTCCGAGCCCTAAAAGACCATCAGGTGCTCCATTGCTTAGAAAATTTCCTGATTGCACCTGTCCACATCTGTTAAGAGCTAAAAATCAATGTATTACAAGGGCTAAGGTAGAAATGTATGTAGCATTCTATACATGAGCACTAGCAAGCATAATTGAAGTGAATTATAAAGCTCAGATTCACAAAAACCAACACCATTTTGTTGCATTCTCCTCTTAGAAATTTGGTTAAACACGAATTTGCAAATTCTTTATAAATGATTAGCATGAATGTGATACAATTAGCTGTACAATAAGTATTTTTACCATCACAAAGCTGCTTCAACCAAGTTCCAGTTGTTCAATCATAAATCTCCTATTAATTGATTACCCAACCTATAATAGGCCTTCCACCTTAAAAATGCATGTCCTCATTTTACCATTTTGTACTGCGAGTGATACTGCTACATGAGATTCTGTTTTCTCATACCAACGCTACAGTCAAAGTAACAAGATGTGGGTTCACAGAACACTCAATATTTTGATTAGAATAAGAATGAACGTGCTAGGCCTGCTTATACCAGTTATTTTTCCTAGAGAAGAATCTCTGCTTGATTTCTCTGGAAATAATAAGCCAAAAGTATAAAGAAGAAAACTATCAACTATGCTGGAGATGGCCTTCGGACTTGGTATGTAGTAATGATTGAGAGGCTTGGGTCTGGACTCAGAAACAAATAAGCTATGTACTGCTGAGAATTTTTCGCAGAGGGGAGTGATAAAAGTGCTCTATGAATAATATGAATCTCAACCATAAACAAGAATGAAAAAAATGTTTCTTGATATATTATTAAGATCCATAAAAGGAGAAGACAATTGAGACATATTTGCATACCCAAAAACAATCCTTGTTCCTACAGATCCATCAAGATCTCTTCCTGAACTCAGATAAATGATGTCTTCTACCAACACTCCTGATGTCCATGTGTTTGGAGAGACATATCTAACATTATAAAGGCAGTCATCATTCTTGTCTTGGCATATCTCTGAGGACTCGCATAGGTCATCCGTGCAAGTAATCCGCTGACTGGTCTTTGAAGCAGCAGGGTGGTACATATTCAGAGGCAGGTCCTGCATGAGAGCATGATTTCATCAGTTTCCTGCCTGTCTCTGAGAATAAGAGAAAACAGCAACTGCAGCTGCCAGCCAATGCAACAACATCTAGTTATCAGTTCATACAGAGAAATCAAACGAAAACATTGTAGTCTGAATGACAGAATGGAAATTCCTACAGCAATATTCCAATGAATGATGTCTACAATGTTTCAGAAGTCAACTGTGTAAGATCAAAACCTGTCCATTTGGGGAGATGGGAAAGAAAAGAAAAAAGGGAAAGGGGGAAGAGAAGGGGAAGGGGTGTGTGTGTGTGTGTGTGTGTGTGTGTGTGTGTGTGTGTGTGTGTGTGTGTGTGTGTGTGTGTGTGTGTGTGTGTGTGTGTGTGTGTGTGTTATGTCATGTGTGTTCATGCCCCCCTCATATTTCTATCCCACCAATTATGATGTCTTGGAATGTTTGCCCTGTAGCACCAAATTGTGCACAACTATAAGGGAACTGGTAACCATGCATGGCCTCTTGACTACAGACAACCAAGAGTGCCCCAATGTCCAAGCGATGACACACAATGGGAGTATGTGTTTAGCCTTCCCTTCCTCACTTCTCATGGGGAGATCGGTTGCCCTTGGGGTCCTCGATAGATTCCCAACTAGCAACATCGAAAGTGCACCCCACCAATCTTTTGGTGAGTCTTGTGCCTTGATGGTCACAAGGGCTTGCATTCGATCGTCGTTCCCCCATCTTGCCCACTCATGTAAAGGGGCTTTGGACGTGTGTGGCGATGGAGAGCCACCTTGCCTTGAACGGCAATCGGGCAACCGGACTTGATGGTAACACACTGTCGGGTCGGTCTTCCAATACTTCGTTGGTGCTGCATCGCCAAAGAGGTGTAAACGATAGCAGATCGACACTTAAGGCCCGAGTGGCATAGTTCATGGGTCTGTGTGGCACGCCACCCGAATCTTTTGGATTCTTGAATATAAGCACAATTAACACGCATCCACATGTTTTTGGTTCGGACCCGCATCTTGGCCCACTCCTAAACTTGTATATGAACCCGGATGTCAAGGTGGTGCCACAAGCCACACATAGCTGCCCTAAGTTGCGTTCCCTCGAGGGCCTTCACCCTTAGTGTGCTTTGTGCACCATAAGACCACATTGCCAAGCCACATGGACAGAGAGTTCGAGTTATGTCCATCCAACATGAGAGAGTTAACACGAGGGTAGTCCCTTTGCACTCCACTTCGGCTCGGGCGGGAAGGACATAGTGCTTTGACGATGAAGCTTCCATGTCAAACAAATTGCACTCAAACCCCCTTTCCAATCATTAGACTTGTCCCTTTGCTCAAAAAATGTTCTTAACTTTTCATTGAGTCTCTTTAGAATTAAGTTCAAAATGGAAGCATAAGGCCAACTGAAAGTGTTCTCCAACAAGGGAAAACACATTAGCCGAGGTAGTAAGCACCTTAAGGCCCAATCTTTTTTGGTCGAAATAAATGATCCTATCTTTTACTCTTGGTCCGGCATGCCCGAAGACAAAATTGTAAGTAATGTGGTGTGACCTATAAAGCCTATCGGGGTCGAGGTATGCACAAGTTAACTCATCGCATGCCCACACCCTCTCATGGATGCCAACCGTTGGTCCTCTCAAGGAGAGGGCAAAGTTAAAGGGAAGTCGTTCGGCATGACAATTAACTGCTCTGTGCACCACACGTCTATGCCCTAAGCAAAAGGCAGCTTGGGAAGTTTGTAGGCCTATTTTCAAGTGGCCAACGAGTATGTAAGCTATGAGTTACAACTTGGGAAGTCGATAAGCTTGTTTTCAAGTGGCCAACGAGTATGTAAGCTACGAGCGGCGATCCGCAGCTTGGTTGAGATTGTAAGTCGACATGCACTGTGTTGTCGGTGCATTGGTGGGGGGACGCCCATGGTTTCCTTTGAGGCCAAGTTTTCTCCTATGGGCTTGGTCGAACCGACATGTTGTAAGTCACAAATCATGCGCCTTAAGTCATGGTGCCATGAGTCTCAAATGATGTGTCGTAAGTCCTAGTGCCATAAGTTAATCTATGCGCCATAAGTCGTTGTTTCTATGCTATAAGCCGCACGCATCGTAAGCTTCTTTATGTGCAACATGTCTACACTATATTGGAATGAAACATGACGGGGCATGGATAGGCCCCATTTCCTTGGTGGGAGTTACCTTGGCTGGCATGTGGTGGGAGTTACCTTGGTTGCCACTTGTTGTCTAGACTTCATGGCAGCTAAGTAATTGTGGAATTCGGCAAGGCACCAACGAGCGTGCGTGGATTGGCTGCGAGTCTTCCCCATCATAAAAATGGGCATGATCCTTAAACGACATATATCACTTGGGATGGGTAAAATTTTAATTTAATATGATTTGGTGCCATTGTTTTTCCACTTTAGCTCCTTACCTTTGTGCAGAAGTGGCCCACTTAGCCATTTTTTATGGCAGAGGACATCCATGGACAATGAGTTGTTAATTGATTTAGAGGGACGACATCCTTTTGACAATAGGATCTTCTTGAAAGTCCTTGGCACAGAAGTGACACAATCCGCCTACTTAGAGACAAAAGCATCTTGACCCAAACCATAGTGCCTTGGTGGGGAAGAAATGACCGGCATGGACAAATCAAAAACCAAGTTTCAAAGTTTCCAAAAATTTGGAAAGAGAAGAAACCGGTCATTTTTTTCAATTAGAGATGTGTTAAAAACCATGTATACCTATAACATATAATGTACATACATGCATGCTCCATACTTAGATACATACATGAAACATGCTGCATGATACATACATGCATATATATTACATACATATTTATATTTATATTACATAATACATTCATACATTACATACAAACATACATATAGATCATACTACATAATGCAATGCATATCATGATGCATGTTGCACACATGCATACATGATAGTAGATACATACATGCATACATGATACTAGTAGTTAGATCAATCATGTTATATATGATTATTGTTACAACTTACAACCATCATAATTTATGCTTATTACTTATTACAACATGATGCGTCATACTAAATGCATCATGCATATTGTATTACGGACCCATAGTAGATTTAAATCGTGATCTTTTTGCTCCAAATAAAATTCTTTTAAATCCTTCTCCATTTAAATCTCTCTATATATTTTTATCACCTCATGATCGATTTTTACTTTTTTTCTTTTGACCTTGAAGAAGTAGTGTCTGACTCATATTCTTCTTTGGTTTCAATCTTCTAGCTTGTTGTCCTGGAGAGTAATGTACCTTATTATTAGAATAACTTAGCTTATGCTCTGGAGACTGGTACTAGATCTTTGATTTAACATTTTCTAGTTGAAGTTTGATCAAAAACCCTTGTTATGCAAATTAGTTTCATTTCTGTCTAGTCATTTATCCAATTATTATCCCCTCAATAATATCTTGATCAGCATACTAGGAAGGTGATTAAGATACTGGCATTGCCTATTTTTAGATGTATCTACATTTTCTAACATATGTAGTTTGTGCTCTCGCATGCATATGATAGAGACCTTTATTGGCTCTACATGAACTTCAAGTAATTAATAATGGAAAGCTTAATAATCTTCACTATTGTGCCTCTATCTATGAGGACATTAAATACCCAATATTCTTTCCATGCAATGCCAACTTGAAGAATGGCCATAAATATGTTATTTTTTAATTCTTTTGCATCTCCAATCAACAAGTAATGGTATACATGTGAAAAAAAAAAATTCTCTTTGAGTGGATAAAAACCTCGATTTTTATTTTGGGTTTGAACGATTTAAACGATCAAATCTCCATTTAAATCTCACACACATATATATATATATATATATATATATATATATATATATATATATATATATATATATATACACACACATACACACATACATACATACATACATACATACATACATACATACATACATACATACATACATACATACATACATACATACATACATACATATATATATATATATATATATATATATATATATATATATATATATATATATACACATACATACATACATACATATATATACATATATATAGAGAGAGAGAGATGAATTTGGCATGCATTGAACCATAATAAACCATATTTCATATAGACAATCATATAATGTGTGGTGTACATATATGTAACAGTGGACATACATGTCAAAGACTCATAGCACATTCATGGGCTCTTATTGAGAGCATACAGGCTAGAAGAAATGGCAAGGGGCTATGCTTCTTCACCTCAAGGTTGGAGGGTTGGCCACAATGCCTATGCAAAGGTAATAGAGGTTTAGGGAAGACCTTTGTGTACTAGGGAAGACAATGAACCGAGAATAGAAGCTCCCATATGAGGTTCCAATCAAAAGAAAAAACCACCAAATCGATTTCTGCAAACCCCGGTCAGTAACGTGTTAGTAACATTGGGTTACTTACCCTTGCGCCTAACATCAAATAGAAGATATTTGACGTGTCAAGTATGTTTGTATAAATAATCATATATATGATGATTGATCTAACTAGCATCATGCATGCGGTATGAAGCATCATTTTTAATAAGTATAAATCATGATAAGTGTATCAATAATCATAAATATGATGATTGATCTAGCTAGCATGTACCATGTACACAGTTGTTCATGATGTTCTTCTAACTTCAGACTTCTGATGTTTGGTCGACATATGATGGGTACGGTTAAATGTTTCTCACGTTAACTGACGTGACTTAAATTTTTAACAAAAAATTAAGAATAAATATAGTAGATACTACATATAATATCTATAGACAACAATATCATCGTATATTTACATGGATACGCATACATATGTGCATAAATATATTGTATATGACATATGCATACACAATACACTGTACACTTACACTCTATGTGTATCATTGAGTAAATCCTCACTCCAGAGAGATTAGTGAAGATCAAAAGAAGTCACAAGTAAGTTATATCAATTACAGATTTACAAGCTGCATAGTACACTGCTCGAGCCTCTGCATATCATGTATGCATATCAATTGTCAATAGCACATCAAACATGGTGGTAGCCTAGTAGCCTCAAGCATGTAGGTACATGATTACAATTTACATACTACATCATGACATCATGACAGTGTACCGTGACAGTACAATATCCAAATTGCAATGTCCAGTACAATATTCAAAATGCAATACTAAAGCATGGGGCCAATATTCAAGTTATGGGAGTACAATATTCAAGTTATGTGAGTACAAGTGTAGCGTTGTACTCTGCACACCCAGTGTGCAGCTTGCACTGTGTACTTTTAGTCTTTGACTGGAGTCACGAGTAATATTGTACTGTGTGCACTGTGCAGCAAGCACTACTTGGTGGGCAGAGCCAGGCAGGCTTGGGGGAGGCAGTACACTTGTTGTTCGAACCAGACAGAGCTGTTGTAGACGAACCGAACCAGAAAGTGTACACCTGTAAATTCGCATTAAAAACTGGCAGAGAATGGCTAAAAGGGCCCGAAAAAAATTGACCTGCAAAAGTCCCATCAGTAAAACATTACTCACATTCCCATTTCTGACGTACCTGATGTCGGGAATTTTGTTCCTGACACATTAGGTTACAAGACTGCATGTACATACGTACGTATGTATGTGTGTGTGTGTATGTGTATATGTGTGTCATAGTTAAAAAAGAGAGATTTAAACCACGATTAAAAATCACGTTTAAACATTTTATTTGTTTTAATCGTAAGGTTTAAAAATAAAAAATCATGATTTTTTTTTTGGAATTTTTGTGATTTTTTGTTTAAATTTTTGCATATGCACATATAAAACACTTTACTATTTACATTTATATCATATAGTTTATATATAATGCATGTAACATGGATAAAATGCTTGCTAATGTCTCATAATAGAGCCAAAAATAAAAATCGAAAAAATAAAAATCATGAATAAATCGTTTAAATCATTTTGAGATTTAAAAGATTTTTATTTTACAAAAATATCGCCATTTTTTTTAACTATGATGTGTGTATGTGTGTATGTGTGTATGTGTGCAAAATGCATCATGATATGCATTATGCAACATAATCTATTATGTATTTATGTGATGTATGTATGTGTCAACATGAATGTAACATATATGCATGTATGTAATATGCATATACGTACTATGCAGCATGTTGCATGTATGTATGTATCAAATATTACAGCATGATTCATGAATAATGAGGCATGAATAATGAAGCATAAAGGATGATGTGAATCATGATACACAGCAGAGAAACTTCAAACAAGTCCAAGTAGATATCATGATGCATGCTAGAATATAATATTATGTCAAAGTCCAAGGACTTGAGCCTTGAAGGCACTAGGTAATAGCCTTGCTACAACTTATAGTCAAATTTGAAGGCATTGTCACTCAAAAATGAACATGAGAACCTCTTTGGTACTCAAAAATGCATTGTCATGAGGCCGATTCAATCCGTTTCAAAGTAAATGAATGCCTAGAAAAAATGTACCAAAAATATCCACACTTTCTAGAAACGGTCATGCCGTTTCGAGGGAACAGAAATGTCATTTTTGGGCACTATGACCCAAATTGCGAGGTCCGCAACATGCAAGATCCGGATCATGTGGAGCTTGACATTTCCCAATGGGATCGGAGTAAGACATGCTATCCCTTGCAAATTCTAAGTGGTCCCTTTTCTGCGAGCCAAGCTTACCGTGCCTCCTTGCATGTAAAGTTTCTTTTACATATGCATTCACACGACCAACCATGGTACTAAAGACACTTCCCCTACCTTGTGGGTAAGAACACCATGCAAAGTATCACCACCATCACAATTTTCACCCTTTCAACTTCACTGCAAACTCTAGGCCCATGGGTGAACTTCACGAAGACATGAAGCCTATCGATGAGTGGTGGATGTCATGACCCCTTGCCTACCCCCCTTGTATTCCTATCCTTCTAATTTTGGTGTCTATGAGGTTTGCCTTGCAACGCCGAATTGAGTCCAACTATAGGTGCACTAGTAATTGTGCATGGCCTCTGAACACTAGATGGCCAAAGTTACCCCCAACATCCAAGCGACAATGCACTATAGGTGTTATGGGGTGCGCCTTCCCTTCTTCACTTCTCATCAAGACGTCGGTTGTCCGTGAAATCGTGGGTAGATGCCCGAAAACGAGAACGTCCCCTATCAATCTCTTGGTAGGTCTTGTGCCTTGAGGGCTTGCACTGGGTGACCCCTCCTCCATCTTTCCCACTCACATAAAGGGGCTTGGACGTGTGTGGGAATGGAGAGCCACCTTACCTTGAACGGTGCTCCAACAACCGAATTTGATGGCAATGCACCACTACGATGGCCTATTGTCGACAACCACCCCTCACCTTCTAAGATAAGTCCCGCTTCCCGAGCACACTTGACCTCAGTCCATTTATTCTTGAGCCACTTGTCCATCAAGTTGACTCTAAAGGATTTATCTCTTAATGCCTGGTCCTTCACTTCCTTGCAAGATCAAGAAAGAAGACATTCCCTTGGAATGGACGGACACAAGGGAAGGGGAATTTTCTTCTTTTTTTTTTTGGGGGGGGGGGGGGGGGGGGGGGGGGGGGGGAGAGAGAGAGAGAGAGGGAGAGAGAGAGAGAGAGAGAGAGAGAGAGAGAGAGAGATCATATCACGTTTTCCATCATGGTGAACCTAATACAAAATCTAGATAAATAGAACAAAACTAACTAGATAGGAAACAATACATGAAATTTAAATGATGAATATCCAAAGTATGGGAATAATACAAGGAAGAGGTGCATATCCCAGAGAACATGTAACGAAATCTAAAGATCGCTAAACATTGGCCAATGTGGGATCCTCTCAATGCTCTCCATTCTCGTGTGTGTGTGTGTGTGTGTGTGTGTGTGTGTGTGCACGCACGCATGTGTGCATGAGTGAGTGCATGTCTGTGTGTGTGCGCGCGTGCGCATGTGTGTGTGTGTGTGTGTGTGTGTGTGTGTGTGTGTGAGTGTTTGTGTGTGTGTGTGTGTGTGTGTGTGTGTGTGTGTGTGTGTGTGTGTGTGTGTGTGTGTGTGTGTGTGTGTGTGTGTGTGTTGCATTTGCAATGGTGGGGTTTGGGTTGGAAGGGGGGGAAGGGGGGGGGGGAGGAGAGCGGGGGAAGAGAGAGAGGGAGAGAGAGAGAGAGAGAGAGAGAGAGAGAGAGAGAAAGAGAGAGGAGATCTGAAATAACACTTAAATTTACATCTATGAAAAGCCAAATCGGCACATAAGACAATCCTGCAATCATATGGTCTGTACCTGATCACCATGAAAAGAAAAAAAGAATGTGCATAATATAAACAAATGTGTGTAGAATAGTCTGATGTAGCCTCTAATACAACAATAAATCTCTGCAAGGTGTAGCAGTAACAGGATGGAGTGCATGCAATCAAATGCTATAAGATTACAATCAAAAATCGAAGGGGAGTCAATCTCCATCCTGAATAGCCATGGGAAATTCCTGCACTATATATGTGTATAATCATGCCTCAACCAGGATCTCCAAATCTATCACTGAGTTTAACCCTCTGGACAACAGCTCCATATCATCTGGCGACTAAAACCAGGAACCACTGTCCTCTCCGTCTCTCTGCCTCCTCAGGCTTTCTAAATAGCCTTCAAATGCCAGATATCATGAGTAACTGAGAAGAGGGGAATGTACTGAACATATCCAGATGTCTGTCTCTGATCTGTGTATATGCAGGACATCTTTAAATTAACATTCTACCTCTGATAGGTACAATATACATACCCTCCTCTCTCTAGGAACCCCTGTGGTCTCCCCTCCCTCAACTTCAAGCTGGTGCGAGAGGACTCTGAGTTGCCCCAATGGGTACTTCCATTGTGTACAATAAGTATACACCTAGGTATTAAAACACCCTATGAACCCTGTCCCTGATATTTCCATGAAATGCTCTGTACTTCAAAGTGGTTCTGATGGCCTGATCCTTTCTCTCAAATATACTTAAACCGGTTCTCCTGCCTCATCCCACTGTTCTGCTCATCATTTGATAATAAACTCAAGGATGTATCTCTAGTATACTAGAGTGCTGGTAAATAATTGATATCTCACCATACAGAGAAAGTGAAGCTACCTTCTGACTCTCACTATATCAAGATCTATCCCCAGTCTCTGGCAAGACTCTAGTCTCTAGCTGCCTCAAAATCTCTTTTAAGTCCATCTACCTGGATGCAGCGTGCCTCCACTAGCATAGGAGGCATGGCAAGCTCTCCTTTGATGATATCATGTGGTACTGAATCTCTGTCTTAAATCATCTGTGATAACATTATGATTAGTGGTCTTATCTATGACCAAATATGTGACCTGCAGCCCATACCTCTGCTGCATACACAAGTGGAGTGGAAACCGTGTCAAACAACCACCCTCGTAGTGTGAGGCTCGGAGCTCCTAAAACAAGACCTGATGGCACTACCTCTCTAGTAGTAAGAGAAAATCATAACCTCTTGTCAATGTGTTTTCGGCTGCCTGTGTCAAAGTGAAAATGTCCATCTATGCAGTAAACGTAGCTCTGGACTAAACATATGATTCAACAGCTTCAACATGATCACCTGCCAACATAAGCACACAATGTTCCTGACCTGTGTATACAAACGGAAGATAAGAACCTTCACCTTTTCAGGGTTCACTACTACACCTTTCTGTGCACAGAAGTCATTCAATGCAGTGAGACATGATGGTCCCTGTTCAGATCCGAAGTGCACAGGAATAACATCTGTGTATGGCATAATGTGGACATGAGCCCTGCAACCTGGAAACATCACTACCCTGTCCTAAACGAAATCAGTGATCTCAATATATATGCTAAAGAGAGTCTGAGACAAAGAGCACAGTACACAAAAAGTCACAAACTTTTACTTTATGTTACACTTGATTTTCTGACCGATCTGGTTAGCTGCTCACATTTCAACTTGTCATCAAGTAATCTCTTGAAGCTGATTAAGAATATTTGTGAAAGTTTTAAGATGCTCAAAGATCGATTTTGATTCATGAAGTTGCCATCTGGTAAGCCTCCTCATCGAGTACACTTGATTTACTAGTGTCTTGTTCTCATATGTCGTCCTAAAACTCTCATGTGTGCAACTATTTGTAGTCACTTCAGCCCCATGAGTATTTTATCAGCGATGGCCATGTTGATTTATGTAATCACCTTCTTGTTGAGCTTTGCCCAATCATTATCCCATGTTGATGCTGATTTAGGACCCAAGATCGGTTCCTCGTACTCTTTAAAGAAGACTATGCCTTGTATGTGCTCCCTCCATAGATCAAAACTGTTTTCATCGAATTTCTCAGTCTCTAAAAAACTCTTGCAATCCAATGTACCAACCATGATGCTTACTCTCAACTAATGAGCAAAGCTCCCCTTCAAGAAAGCCTATTATAATACAGTATGGCTATCCCAAAATACGGATAGGGGTAGGGCTTCTAAATGTCTTTGTAAAACAAAGATTATGAAAATAGACACCTATTTGATGCATCATAGCTTACTCTATTTTGTAAAATAGGTTGTTTTTCAACCCAAGCTTTGTAAAAATGAGCATAAAGCATATAGAACTAACAAAGGAGTTAAAGAGGATTTGGACAAAATAAAGGGTTTGAAACCAAATGAAGTGGTAGCAACAAGCCTTTCAAATTGAAAATGGCCTTCAATATATGCAAGAATTATCTTTTAAAAGAAGCCCTTCAAGATGGAACTCAAGCACTCCTTTGGATAAAGAGAGGAGAGCTTAGTTGATGAGAGATAGGGAGAAGACACACATGGGAATAGAGAAATAGGGTAAAGAGAAGATATGAATTGCAAACACATAGACAAAGACAGGTGTGGAAAAAGGTGGTAGATGCACACAATCTATAAAGGGTATTGTCACTTGATATCGACTCTTTTATTGATGTGATCCCAAAGGATCCTTTTATACAAATGAAGAAGGGACCCTTGATTTTTTCAAGAAACTTCTAAAGAATCCTTCAAGGATCTCAAAAATATCGTTTTGCAAACACCATTGTGGAAATATGATAATTCTTTCAAAGTATCTTCTTTGAAAAATCCATCATTTAACATTCTTCTTCTAAGATAAAAGAAAGATTAACGCAACAACTATCAAGTTTTGACCCTTTTAAAATAAAGGTCCTTTTATAAAAGGTAAGCTTACAATTTGAAAAATTGAAACCCTACTGTTACAAAAAACTAAGAGAAGCCTACAAAAATTCATATCCCAAGACTAAACTAATCCTCAAGAGAATGGTAAGCTAGAAGAAATTTTTTTGGAAACACATCTTTGAATTCAAACTTTAACGATTAATAGTTTAATACTAAAATTGAACTCACCATTTACAATAGAGAGAAAACAAAGAAACTTGCTTTGCCTTGTTTAGAATATTTACATCCACACTGAATATTATGAATAACTTATCCTAGCGATTGTGCAAGCTTCCTAAATCCTATCCTCGAAATCAAGAGAGCACTCGAAACATTGCACTCTCTCTAAATCAAGAGCTTCGTACCATTTCTTTCAAACTCCAAGGTATCGCATCGGTAACTCCTTTCCAATGATGTTCTAGACCCCCAAAGTCACTCATCCTAGCACTAGATCAAGGCATTTCATATATGTAATCTAAAAATCGATCCTATTTTTAAATCCTTGGATTTTGCCTTCCACATTGGATACAATCATGTCCCAAAATCTTTTATTTTACCCTTGCCTCATGGACACTACAATCTACATGGAAAGAGATAGTGAGATAGCTCACATTTCTTCATTTTTGAGTACTTGAACAAATTATAGGTGGTGAATAATCTACCATGACCTGTCTTTCTACACCTTCAAAGATCCATGAAGTTTAATCAAATCATTTGGTTCAAATTCTTTGGAGTAAACACATGATCCATTAAGCAATAATGATGCATGCTATCTTTATGGAGGGAGTCCATTTCGTTATAGACTTGCTTTCTTATCCAAGGCATAGTCTATATGGAGTGGACTTAATGTTGTTGGAAGTGAGGTAGGCCCAAATAATAATCACAAGTAATTTCCAAGATTTTTCAAACACTTAGAACCTTACCGCATACACACCTTAACCAAATAAAATGAGATGAGATGACAATAGAATAAAGAAAAGACAAGATATGAAGTGCTGCAGCTGAATGCTTACCACGCACAAAAATATGCTTACTGAAATTATACAATGGAATAGAATATGTGCAAATATGAAGTGAATGGACTGTTTATAATAATCTAGCAGCAAACTCTAATCTGAAATTAAGTTGTCTCTGGTAATGAGCAGCAGCTATGTCTTTGCAAATTGTTGAAGAAGTAGGTACAAACTTGATACAACAGCAACAATAGAAGAAAACTTGAAAATAAAAGCTAATACTCACCTCTCGCACACGAGAGTTGTGTATAGAAGACTATGGGCAGCCACCAAAAATAGCTACAAATTTGCATACAAGTCTCCAAAACAGCTCCAAGATAGGTCACAACAGGAAACCCTAAAATTTGAGCGAGAATAGCTTCAAAACGTTACATACTCACCTTTCACACTCATGAGTTGTGTATAGAAGACTATGGGCAGCCACCAAAAATAGCTCCAAATTTGCATACAACTCTCCAAAACAGCTCCAAGATAGGTCACAACAGGAAACCCTAAAACTTGAGCGAGAATAACTTCAAAAAATGACATCTAAGGTGTGCGATAAGACCATCTATTTATAGCTATAAAGTAGCCACAAAACACTCTCAAAAAAAAAAAAAAAAAAAACTAGTTGTCTACAAATCGCGGCACTAAATGAGGGATTGGGCTTCTTTTGTTCATCTTGGCGATTTTGGTTGCTTTTAGAGTTACTTTTGGTTTGATATGATCCTAGCCATTGATTTAAATTCTTTTCTAATTAATTCATAGCCATTGATCAAAAATTTGATGAAAAAGAAGTTTTGACCAAAATTACGGTTTGACTTTTGAAAGGGTTACGAGTCTCAAATGAGTGCAATAGCACTTTAATTATCTTAATATATCTGCATTAGAAGATGAACATAAACATCAAGATAACTTGAAATTTTCTACAAGCAAATAGTCTTAAATATAGATGTAAGGGAAGCCCTATATGCTGCTTCACTTGAAGATGTAGTCTACAAGAGAACGAAGATTATGACCACCACGTGCTAGAGAGATGACTCTCCTTCCAACCATATGCTTCTATATATAGCTCTCTCCAAGGACTTCCTTCTTGGGCAAGTAGATTCTAACCATCTATGTGTCGACAATGTAGCTACATGTGCACCAAGTGTCATAGTTAAGTGGATGCTTCTAGAACGTTCTAGATCTCTTTGGGCAAAACTCTCCTCCCATGCCACCTATCAAGGTTGAACCCAAAACCTCCTCCTTCACATCCTTGAGACTTAGCCACTAGGCTAAGTGGATCACGTGTTTACAAGAGCACATGACCTTCTATGTAAGTCTAGTCTCAAGATCTTTGGTCATACACACGAGTGACCAAACGATATCCAATTTCAGATCTGTATGGATGAGTCGGCCAGTTAAATCATAGACTTACTTTATTACATTCTTCCCCTCTTGCTCATCCTCGAAAATAAGCTATACAATTACTGTGAGCAACCCTCGAGCCTCATGTTCTAAAACTGGAAGAACATGTCTCTTCTCTATGGTGCGATCCCTACCCAAATAATTCAAAACACCATCTAGCTTTGCACTTGATAAACTCATCAAAGTACAAAGTAGTGAGTGAATAATAAGGGTGGATCTAAAAACATCCATGGCCAATTCACTGTTTTACTAGGTGCGATATGCGCACAAACATGTGAAATGGGTGGATTCCAATTGCTACTCCATTTCTAGGCATGACTTGTGCATGGACTTACTAACTAAGGCAGGATTCTTATCCCTCGCAAGCCTTTGACAACTCTTGATTCACTTGAGGTTGATTCGGAAAACTAGAATTATGGTTGTCCCAAACATCTAACTTCGATGTTTGTAGTATGGTTTACTTCCAACCAACATTTACTTGAGTTTTCATCGGACTGGAGGACTACTTTATCCTAATGGGAAGAAAATAACTTATGTATAATGTAGAAGAAAGTGTGTCATTTACATTTGGTCATCGGTACTTTAACTTGACCTAATCAAATCCAAAATGAAAAATTATCCAACTTAGAATATTTTTAAAAGACTGTTGCTAAAAATTATTGGGAATTATCAATTTGATGAGCAATTCCTAACTTCTCTCTTCTAAAGAGTACTGAACTCTAGAAATTCGTTAGAGTTATGCTAGATAATTGAAAGCAAACTCAAATGAATAAGTCAACTTAGACTTAGCATCTTTTGAAGATTGAAAGGGTTCCTATACAGAACATCTATCTCGGATATTTAATTTAGTTATCTTGTTTTAACAAGAATCAGATACAATATCTGAGTCAAATCCAAAAGATTCAAAAAGAAGAAAGAAAGAACTAAAACTTTGTACAACTAATTCAAACTTTGAAAATATGTAAACCTGCGATGAGTCAAATTCTAGATGACTCCATACTTTAACCACTCAAAGATATGTTTCAACAAGGTATTGACGCATTTTTTTCTATCTGTAAGAAAAATTAATTGGATTCTCAAAAAGACTCATAGAGTAAATCTGAAATATCATCCAACCACAAAATACTAATGTGGTATCCAACATAAGTGTGTCGACCCATTGAGGTTCTATTCATGAGTTTTTACTCAAATAATGCTTCACTTGAGACTGAGTTCTTGCCTACATTCAATCTATATGATTGCTTACTAGGAATGCAATTCTTGCACATTGCTTTGAGTCAAAAGATTGAATCTATCGAGTGATAGGAACTTAGTGCTTGACTTAGTCACTCTTATCCTTACTTGAAAGGATCAATTCCAAGTAGAAGTCAAACTTCTTCAAAAATTTCTCAAATATTCTTAATCAACAACACTTTATCTTGAAGTGTTCCATAATTCAAAAAAGAGCATGTCTTTGCCCTATTTAAAAAAGAAGAACTTGGAAGTTACTAACTTCGTATCTTCTTACTTACTTGATCTTGAAGTATCATGAGATCATGCTTTTTTCCTTCTTGAATTCAAACTTCTCCTTTGAAGTTTAAATTCCCTTGAGGATCAAATCTAACTTCAAGATTCATTTTATGACTAAAACATAATTATCATTCCACAGTCCCATGTGCCATACCATCTTTCCTACATCAATCTGAGTATAAAATCTGGTGTCTCATACTACCCTATTTTATATTCACATTGATGTGTGACTGATACTCATCCTAAAGTCAAAACATATCTTTATAGAGAACATTCTCACTTCAATTCTTTAAAAGAATTTCGAAGTTTCAAGCATTACCTCTAACATCATATTCTAGGTATTTTATTCCTTCACACGATCATTTCCCGATCTCATGCTTGCCTTCGAAACTTGAAAACCTTTTGATAGAACATCCATCCTTCTTTTCTAGGGTTTTCAAAAGAAAACCCATTTATAATTCCAAGTTCTTGAATTTCTCAAATTCAAGTCCAATTGGTTATACTTGACCAATTTGTAGCGACAAGAGCTTTTCAGTTCTTATCTTTAGATTCCTTTCTTATTGAAGCTTTAAGTAGCTACCCCAACCAGGACTTTATAGGAATCTCTCTACTACTTAAGTCTAAGCATCCGCTCATACTTTTTGGATTTCACCAAAATCCCTTTAAGGATAGGTAAACTTTATGTTTTACCTTCCACAAACTTAATTACTGTCGTCATGATTGCAAACTACATACTTGGAACATTTTACTATGTTTAGATTTGGAAAAGCTTACTCTTTTCACACTTTCCATTGGATAAGTGGAATTGGAATGAAAAATTCCTAAAAAGAGTTTTGATTGCCAATACTTGGGCAAACTTCGGAGTAGTTCCAATCATAAGTTCTTGGACAAACATTTCCAAGCTTGATCAAGTCTTATTGGCCTACTGACAAGAATAAAGATTGATTCTAGATTAAGATCTCTTGAACTGTCTAAATCCTTTTGGCTTACCCGCTGGATTTTAGGGATCTTTTTTTCCCTCAACTCAAGTCCAAGCATGTGCTAATGCCTTTCAGATTCCAAAGTTAAGAATCTTCTCAATATTGATGATTTGGGACTTCTCAAGGAGTACCTACTTTATAATGAGCTTGAAGAATTTTATTCTCACTACTAGGGAGCAATTTAATCTTCTAATACTTGAGATTCCTTCTAAGGAATCAAAAACATGAGTGAATGATTCATCTTAGAATCTTTTGCATTGATAGAAGGACATTTGAAAAGAATTCTAGACTTTCAGGCAATATTCAGAAGCTTTACTGCTTCAGTTGTATTCATTTCTAGAGTATCAAATTAAAGGATAAATATCACCTTTAGGATATGGTTTTCCATTCCATTATGAAATTTTGACTTTAACTTTCATTTATGTGATATGTATTAATGTTCTTGACTTTGGAAAAAAAAAAATATTATCATTGGTCAATCTTTCGATCATACTAGAGTACTTTAAACATACTATGACAATCCATTAAAAATTGCATAGTTTAAAGTGCAAGCATCCTATAATGATTGAACCAATGGACAATAATGTTACTATGAACACATTATTCTCTTCTTTTCCTAACCATCACTTAGGTTTCATGATTCTATCCTTTCTCTAGAAAATATACCTAGAAAGAAATCAAAGCTTCTAGCATGTAATAGCTTCTATCTTTAGAATATTCTTCAAAGGATATCTTTACACACTTGTCCTAACGTATTTATGAACTCTATAGCTTGTTTTAGGAAAAGTTCATGGATCAATAGAGATCCATTTCTTGGAACTTGTTGTATTCCTAAAAGAAAAGTTCACCTTGAATATGATAGAAAGAATGTGATTCATGAAATAGATAACTAAACTATTTCATTCAAATTCGTTTCTTTAGGAACTTATCTCATTTCCTAGAGATCCTTGACTTCGGTTTCCTCTTGAAGTTACAAATAGTTGCATCATGGAACCTAACATCCATCTATTGAATGTCAAAGTTCAATTGATGCTAGACTTTATGATTCTCTAAGTATCTCTTGGAGTTAGAGTCATCATAAAGTTTAGAAGTTTGCAAGTAGTCATGTTTTCTTTCTTATGGAAAGAAAATTGAATGCCTGACTTTCTTATGCCTACTTTTACTAGGAAAGACATCGAGCACACTTAATGTAACTTTTCATTGAGTACTAGATACCATAGTTGTCAAGAGTTTTGTAAACGGAGAAACGAAAACACTACGGAAACGGCCGAAACGGAGTTTCGACCTTGAATAAGAAACGTGAAACATATATATATATATATATATATATATATATATATATATATATATATATATATATATATATATATATATATATATATATATATATATATATATATATATATATATATATATATATATATATATGTGTGTGTGTATGTTTATGTGTGTATGTATATATATGTATGTATGTATGTATATATTTCTCTCTCTCTCTCTCTCTCTCTCTCTCTCTCTCTCTCTCTCTCTCTCTCTCTCTCTCTCTCTCTCTCTCTCTCTCTCTCTCTCTCTCTCTCTCTCTCTCTCTCTCTCTCTCTCTCTCTCTCTCTCTCTCTCTCTCTCTCACCGAAGCTGGAGGACAGATAGAGGTAGTGGACTCCTACGTCTACCTAGGTGTCACCTTCTCGGGCAGCACAGGGGTATTCTCCATGGCATAGGCAGCAAGAGATAGATTGACGCGAGGCTATGCAGCACTTGCAGGATTGGAGAGACGTTGCTTTGAGACACATTTTCAGGAGCCCCGGACTAAGGGGTGGCTCTTTGACACTCTAGTGACACCCGCATTGATGTACGCAGCAGTAGTTTGGGCACCAGGGATCACGGAGGCGATGTGGACGCGGATTGAGAGGCCCCATGTCACCATGATCTAATGCTTGCTGCGGAGCAAGCCCTCCGTTCCACATGACATTATACGAGCTGAGCTTGGCACACCACCGATGCTAGTGGAGGCTCTCTTCCAGTTGGTGACCTTAATTCTGAGAGTCAGAGAGCTCCCCACCAGCCGACTCACAAGGCTTGCATTTGAGAGATCTACACATTTGGCAAAGACAGGGCATGAGAGAGTATGGTATGCACAGACTTACCGATGGTTAGCAGACCATGGCATGAGCATTACCGATCTTCCCCCTTTTCAATATGACCTCTCTTCCCCCCACATTACCCTCTCTCGTTCATAGAGGAATAGGATCATCCGTCAAGACCTACTACAGATACACGTCAGGGAGACATGGATAGCACCATGAGAGCCTCTTCCCACAAAGAGGCAACACTACAGAGAGCACTTCCTGACTGTGACAGCGGATGGTTTCGTTCAGAGACCACGATACATGGATACATACATGGCACAAGCTGAGAGAGTGGCCATTGGGAAGCTCAAAGTATCATCACACCAGCTCAAGATTGAGGTTGGGCAAGCGACACATACCCCAAGGGACGAGATATTATGCAGGATATGTAGAGAGGAGGTGGAGGACGAGGAGCACTATACATGTAGATGCTAGGCATATGAGGACATCAAAGACCGCTACCGACAGCTCTTCAGGGGGGCCTGAGAGATCAGGGCTTTATTCGGGATAGAGGACCAACGCCCTCTAGATCGTTTCCTAGTAGAGCTCCAACACCGCCATGCATCACTTCTCCGGCCGCAGATGGAGATACACCAGGCCGCCCCCCCCCCCCCCCCCTCTTAGACTTATATTACAGATTTTTTCAGACCCACATCCACTCGAGGACCAAGCTCGATGCAGGGTGTCACATTACACAGAGCAGAGGAGCTTAGACGACAGCATCGACGACCGAGACCCCCACTCCGGAGAGCCCGTCCACACCAAAGAGAGATTCACGCGATTCACGCACGCCATGGCATGGAGATACGAAGACGTCAACAGCGCACCCCAATCGATTTGGATATTCAGAGCATTTTGAGGATCGCCATGATGCCTTACCCACCGATGCATTATATCCTACACCCACTCCAGGCATTTAGAGGGTTGTGATACCATCGAGCCTCCCCTCCCTATGCATATCATATTTGTATCACACCCACTGCGCATATAGAGTGCATACCCATAGCACCCCACACCCTTGATGCCACTTATTATCCACTCCTTTTACACCCGTTTTCTGTACTCACACTTTATTATCCTTTTGGGATCACAATGGATTGGATCATACTCATGTATATGTTTTGTCTCATAGGCCGATTTTGGCCTCTAATAGACGTTAAAAAGTCTCTCTCTCTCTCTCTCTCTCTCTCTCTCTCTCTCTCTCTCTCTCTCTCTCTCTCTCTCTCTCTCTCTCTCTCTCTCTCTCTCTCTCTCTCTCTCTCTCTCTCTCTCTCTCTCTCTCTCTCTCTCTCTCTCTCTCTATCTATCTATCTATCTCTCTATCTATCTATCTATCTATCTATCTATCTATCTATCTATCTATCTATCTATCTATCTATCTATCTATCTATCTATCTATCTATCTATCTATCTATCTATCTATCTATCTATCTATCTATCTATCTATCTATCTATCTATCTATATATATATATATATATATATATATATATATATATATATATATATATATATATATATATATATATATATGTATGTATGTATGTATGTATGTATGTATGTATGTATGTATGTATGTGTGTGTGGGGGGGTGTGTGTGTGTGTGTGTGTGCGCCTTGTGCTTGCACGCACATGCTTGTGCTTGCACGCACATGCAGGTGCTTGTGCTTGCACGCACATGCAGGTGCTTGTGCTTGCACGCACATGCAGGTGCTTGTGCTTGCACGCACATGCAGGTGCTTGTGCTTGCACGCACTCAAATAACCGAAGACGAATTCATTAATAGCTTCTCAACCTGAAAAACTTGCCTACATAGTGCATACAAAGAAACATAAGATTTGTGAGAAAGACTTTTAAATTCTACAAATTGCTTCTACATCATCTTCATTATCTTCTTTACAAATTATAACCACAATGGTTCTCCTTTGTAAAAGTAATAGATGATCTCTCTCTTTCTTTTTTAGTTGGTCAAAGTAACTTGGGAGCAAACTTCACTAGAAGCTGAGAGCTTTATGAAAAATCAACCTCTACTCAATGTGAATAAGGATAAATATCAGCCCAAGTATATTCAAGTCAGCCACCAATTTCTTGTGCTTGATTTCTTCTAGAAGTTTTTTTTACTATGCCACATGAACAATTTGTATGCATTGCCATGTCATCAACTGCTTTCTTCCAAAAGCAGGATGCAGCCTGCACAAAAAAAAAAAAAAAAGTCTCTATATCTAAAACCTCAGAACTTACAAAGACTCAGTACTCTCACCATATTAGCTGTATGCTTGGCCCAAATTCAACACCCTTGATTCAGTTCTATTCAGCCGATTACTGCATATTTTATCTTCTTCTTCAACCTATCAGATTTCATATCTTCATACAAAACTTTTGCTAGACTTGTGTATTCCTGCATAACCTGCATAGGATTTTGTTCATCATGCAGTGTAAAAAACGTACTGTTGTTGGTGTCATGCTGTTGGGAGTTGGAAGCCTAGACTCTACGTTAACCTGCTTGAGGAGATTCTTCTCGTGTATGTTGCTTTTATTTCTTTATCAAATCAGATTACAAAGAATTTTGTCATTATTCCATGCATATGTTTGTTTTGAGTTAGCTCAATTCTTGTTTCAGGTACTCAGATGTTTTTCTTACTGAGTTTAATCAGTCTAGAGTCTACGTTCCATTGTTTTTCTCTCTCTTCTGGCTCCTGAGTTCCTGGGTGATAAAAGGCCAGCAAAATAAGGCCAGAACATTGGTATCAAAGCCAAAGAATCCAAGCACCTTTTTATGGCTACCTTTGTGTGACTATATTATGAAGAAGAGCACCAAAAACACCCACTCAACTCGGAAGACAAAGATAGACATCACTCCACGTCAAAATGTGTGCAAAAGAGATATTCAGATAGAACAGTTTCGATGCAAAAGCAGCCGATCCCTCCCTTAAAAGCATCCTAATGCTCAATTGATAATAAGTTAAGACATACTCTATCATCAAATCATTCATTATTCAGTTGACATTAACTAATGACCATCATCATTATGATTCATCACCATTGGCAAACCTATAAACTTAAAAATGCCACACATAATGCATAGATCATAGATGATAGAAATTAGAATCATGGACCATATATTGATCACAATGAGCTGTGATGAATCATGAGTCATGACATTAATGCTAGTAAGGTGCAAGCAATCATCATCATACATGTAACATACATCATGATCCATCATAAGTCACTAAGTGGCAAGCCCCACAACCCACATGAAAGTAATAATACATCATATATGAAAATCTGTTACTGCCCATGACTCATGTGACATGTCTCATCATTCTAGACTGAAGAGTCAACATCATCATGCATAATATTCTCATCAAAATCTGCCATAACTAAAGAAGTCAACTTAAATTTAACATCAAAAATTCGCACCACGAAGTTGATAGAATTTGTGCCTAGCAAATCAATCCGCACATGAATTAAACAAATTTTATATTCATGCATAAATTTCTGAATTTTTTATACTACGCTGCTAACCATCCATTGCTCAAGGACCTCTAGGTACATTAATTGCATCATAGACACATGAGCACAAAGAGGCTGCATAACTTAGGTTGTCAACACAAGATCATCTACTCAAATTTAGAAAAACCTTAATTTTAAAAGACTTGAAGCCACGTCACTTTGTACCTGGTCAAAACAGCGTGACCTAGAATGTTTTACACTTCTCTACAAAAGGGCAAGATTTACATCAATCTCAAGTCCACACCACTCGAGTGTGGGATCTTAAAGGCTAGTTTATCCCTTAAAACAAAGGCTTGTAAGTGATGGATGAGTGACAAGGAGTAGGATTCTTTGCCCAAACAATGGACTCAATTTGGAATCCTTTTCCTTAACAAATTCTTGCCAGAGGACAAAGAGAAGAGGAATAAGAAAGAGTAAGACAAGATCTTGCAATCAAGTATATCCCTTCATGCTTTTATATATCTCATCATCGGAATGTAAAACCTAAGTAATTGAATTAAAAGATCAGGAGGTTTATTATTTATATAGGATTGAATAAAGCTCCCAAACATGCAAGTCAAAGGAGATACCTTAAAGTATGTTCATAACTACAAAAATCACCTTCCAAGATGGATGTGTTAAGCGAAGAATTATTTAAGAAAGAGTAATGAGTCACGCTTAAAAAAACTAGCACCTCAAGGGATAATTTGAGCCAAGATATTTATAGGAGAGCTAAGACACTGAGTGCATGCTTGCCCTATTTTTATCGAGCCATACTAATTCAGATGTCCCAATAGGGAAGAAACTTAAAGAGGCTAGCCAAGCTGAGAATAAATTAGGGATGAAGCAAGTATATCTTGTGCAAGCACCCCTTATTCATGGAACTGGAGGATGTTATGCATGATCATTGGATGCACATACCTTGCTTGAGTCATTCTACTTAGTTGCAAAAGAGTTTGGACCACATAATTAGTGAAATTGCATAGGTTCATGAAAGGATCAAGATTTAAAGTCATAATAGATAACTCTACCACTCATTACTTTGTCACATATGTACGTTCAAGTGATTTAAACTTCCCTAATGGCCTATCACTTAAAGATATAGCACTCCCACAATGTAAAGAGTAGCATGGTTAGCAATAGGATTGCGAAAAGGTTTGCACCATGTCAAGAATGAATTGAGGATTGAATCCCAAGTTAAGAACAATGTGTACAAATCAAACTTTTTCATAAGTTTTTTCAAGTACCTAAAGTCCAAAGGTGTATACTATAATAATATCCATCATTAATTATAATGACAATTGCAAGTTTTTAATAATTAAAAATATAAAAGAAACACAGCATATGGCACATAGATGATCAGATTCATCCTAAGAATAGATAATAATATTGTTAAATACATCCAAAAAATAATAATGCTTGTATATACCTTCATAAGTTGAAAGTATCCGAACTTACAAACCCAAGATAGAGAACACAAACACATACACATTAGAAAAAACAACAAACATAAGCAAGAGATTACACAAAAACTAAGATCAATATAAGACATGAAAAATACAAACAAG
>CM035437.1:69647915-69655415 GCA_020310875.1 Ceratopteris richardii | reverse complement strand
TAGAAGACAATCTTCAACCTAACATCTTCTTGTAGAAGATGATCTTCAAATACGCCATGTAGATGGTCCCATCCAATGTCTTTGAAGTAGCCAGAAAGCTTCTTGTAGAAGACAATCTTCAACCTAATATCTTCCTGTAGAAGACAATCTTCAAATACATCCTGTAGATGGGCGATCCTCACCATCAAGCTGCTAATGACCAAGTCTTCTTGCCATGAACAAGAGATACCCTCCTCTCCATGAGGTAGAGTGTGAGCACACTCTTCATCTTCTCCAAGAAGAATCACCAAGAAGAACTCCATAGCTGCTCCTCAACATGCTTCAAGTTAGCACCATGGCTGCCCCATGTGCTAGAAGAAACACCACCTCTACTGAGGTCCAAGCTCTAGAAAGCTTGTGTTGATCCTAGGTGAAGGATAAATAGAAGTGATCCAAGTATCTTCTTTTCTAGTGTTGTGTATTCTCTGAAAAGCACCACTAAAAGCTTACGTTCGCATAAACAAGCGATCGCTTAAAAAATCTTTATCGGAATTCGTACGTCGCCGTCGTAGTCTGTTCGTGAGTTTCATAAAGCAAAAGCTATAAAAGTGTTGTACTGGAATGCTACTGGCGGGGTTCGAACTCGTACCACATGGATAGGAGGCATGTGTCTTAACCACAGCGCCCACGCTCTTTTGATCTATAAGACATAGAAGCGAGCTCTATAGATGCTGGTCGCGCCCGTCGTCATTTTCTTGTAGAGAAAGTGTTTAGAGATTCTATACTTGTTGTATTCTCTGAGTAAGATTGACAAGTTTTGACCACTTTCCAACCAATGAGACATTGTTTTCCAACAATATATATATATATATATATATATATATATATATATATATATATATATATATATATATATATATATATATATATATATATATATATATATATATATATATATATATATACACACCCCTTGCAGTTTGGAACTGCAATGGAGATCTATGGACACACCCAGAGAGGTTGAAAGAGGTGCATACGAGACATCATTATACTGACAGAGATACGAGAGCCCGGATCGGAGCCTACCTCATGTTCAAGGTTTCCAATGGGAGTCCACATATAGAGTGCACACGCAAGCACACTACATAAGGATCAAGAGTAGGAATATTCTTCAAAGATGGACTTCACATTAGGATATTGATAGTCGCACGTGATTCACATGCCAAATATCTTTGGATCTAACTCAAGCTCTTACAAGAGGGGATCATCTACATAGCGTTATGCTACTTTGCTGCAAGCTCGCAATTAAGTATGATAGATCAAGAGGAGGACTCACCAAACGCTTGCTTGTCAGAGGAGATTACAAAGTACTCAAGAACTAAGGGAAGTCTTCCTTATGGGAGACTTCAATGTGAAGACGGGCAATGATCAGTGTGAGATATTTGACCCAAAGGACCCACAAATACTACTTGTCATACACATGGAGTCTTCGGCCGACCCTACACACATTCACTATGGCACTCATCTACTAAGACTAGGCTCTCGAAATATTCTTGTTATTTATAACGAGATGGCTCAGTGGCCTACCTCAGGAGGATTGACATGCATACAACACTCGGTCACAAATGGTAGGGGAAGCACAATAGATTACGTCATGGGATCCAAGGAGGCGGTCCACCTATGCACCTCATTCACCATCCCACCCATACCCATCGAGGACGATCACACATACTTCACACTCTCCCTTAAGGAAGACACCCCCACACACACTCGCAACACATACCCCACACACCACCATCCACTTCACACACGAGCTAGCCCACAAATATGCAGCTCAAGTTGAGAAGGATCCTCTCTTTCTTCATCTCCACACTCTACTACCCCTACTAACCTCATAGATAGCTTCAGTCCTTCAGACATCAGCCATCAGTTCCTTCTGACACACCACCCACTCTAGTCACACACCTCCTCCCGAGACTATGCCACAACATCATTGGTATGATGAGGAATGCAACGATCTCTACCGCCCACTACAAGCTCAACAAGAATTGGGAGAGATCACAAAGACTATAGCCAAGAGAGAGATGAAGACCCTCACAGGTCAGAAGAGGCGAGCCTTTGAGGAGGCACAAGCGCTTGAGCTATACCACCTCCTTATGAGTATGGACAATGCTGGCATACCCTAAGAGAGCCACACTCGACCACACCTATTCGAGACCCACATA
This sequence comes from Ceratopteris richardii, assembly GCA_020310875.1. Taxonomy (NCBI): domain Eukaryota; kingdom Viridiplantae; phylum Streptophyta; class Polypodiopsida; order Polypodiales; family Pteridaceae; genus Ceratopteris; species Ceratopteris richardii. The sequence continues at coordinate 69,653,211 of CM035437.1, read as the reverse complement.
CATAGCATGATTATGATGAGAGATTACATGAGGCACCTAGGCAACCTCCCATTACCCAGCCACCTGAGCCTCGCCCTACTAGTTCTTCTCTCTTCACAAGGATGGTTGAGAGGACCATAGGATGACTATGTGGACATTCAGTAGACCACATAGGATTGCAAAGCGAGCATCTCATATACACAACCTCAACTATAGCCCCGTTGATTGCACATGTCTTCAACCGAGTTATAGAAGAGGGCTTCCCAAAGAATCAGACACCATGGACCTAGGGAACTACAAGCCCATCATGATTGGCCACGCCATGGCCAAACTATACAAGGCCATACTTGAGGCAAAGCCAAGCTCATATGCAGAGACTGAGGGGCTACAAGCACGAGGTCATGCAGGTCTCCTATGGGCTTTCTCCACTATTGATCACATTTTCATTTTGGAATCTGTGTTGTCTCATTGACGAGGCAAAGGTGCAGAAGAGGAGATTATATTGCTGCTTTGTGGACTTCCACAAAGCTTTTGATACATTGTCATGAGAGAGGCTCTTCCGATGCCTCTAGAGCTTGAGAGTACCATCAGAGATGATTTGGGCTATCCATGCACTCTACGAGTAGGTGACTAGGAAGGTAGTGTCCAAGAGGGGTATCTGAGGCCATTGCTAGCTCCATCAGTGTTAAGCAAGGCTGCCCAATCTCCCCCACTCTATTTGGTCTCTATATCGACGAGATTAAGGACTTTATTCTCCGAGTTGGAGGAGGGTGCAGAACTCACATGTAGACATGTCCACATTTCATTATATGCTGATGACATTGTATTGATTTCAGAGTCACCCGAGGGATTACAACGCCACTTGGCTGGCCTAGATGCATTTTATACACAGAAGGGCTTGACACTAAACCTTGGCAAGACCAAGTTTATGATCTTCCACACTTGTGACCTCCCCCATGGTGAGGAATGGGGAAGGATTCACAGCTCCCAACGGACAGGTCACTTCCTATGTCTACCTCAGAGTCACATTCACGAGCTTGTCTGGCCCCTTCGACATGAGGCATGCAACCATCAATAGACTCACATGAGGATATGCAACTTTAGCCATGTAAGAGTGGAGATGTCAACAGGCACAATTCTAGGGGCCCCACACAAAGGGGTGGCTTTTTGACACACTAGTCAGACAAGCTATGATGTATGCTCCGATAGTTTGGGTACCCGATCTCACAATCACCCAGTGGTGTGCGATCGAGACGCCATGAGTACATATGATCTCGCGACTATTTCACGGGATACAATGAGTGCCACATGACATCATCACAAAAAAGCTAGCTTCACCACCCATGATAGTAGATGCACTATTCCAAACTATCTACTTTATTCATAGGATGAGGGAGCTCCCTACATACAGACTCACACACAAAGCATTTGAGGCATCTATACAAATATAAGAGTCAAGATATGAGAGCTTGGTACACTCAGTAGGGCTTGGTTTGATAGTCATGGACTTGATATGGATAGATTTTATACCTTTCAATATGACCCCTACTCACCTCACATCCACCTCTCCCATAGTGAGAGGAACGTTGTGGTCAAGCAAGATCTTTGGGAGCTCTACATTAGTCATACATGGCTCACACCACATGGGATATGGGATCTACTGAGACCCGTTCTTAGAGATACTAGTGGACAGTTTCATCCAGCGACCACGCTAAATGGATACTTACATGCCTCATAGCATGAGGATAGCGATTGGCCAATTGAGGGTCTCATCACACCGATTAGAAATTGAGACTAGAAGAGCCCTAGACATTCCCAGAGAGGAGCGAATATGCAAGATATGTAGAGTAGAGATGGTGGATGAGGAGCACTTTATATGCAAATGTATGGCATATGATGACATCAGAGGCAGATATGAGAGTTTGTTTACATTGAAGCCCACCTCTCAAGAGATCATGGACTCTAGAGTTCAGCGCAAGCTCGAACGATTCTTACTAGAGATGCAAAGTCAAAGAAGTTCCCTACTCAAGCCCACCACAACATTCCATAGAGGGAGACAAAGTAAGCTCACTGACTTCTTTGTTCTACGACATGTAGCAGCCCTCCCCCTCTGAGCTCACGCATCGAGAGGGGTGACTCTTAAGCAAGCTCATACCTCTCAAACTAGGAGACAACCCCGTGCTATAGGATATCTGGCCGAGAGACTTCACCGGCACTAGGTTACAAGGATCTTGTCTCCTGACCGTAGCACCATGGAGGAGAGACGATCCCAGATGACGGATGATCCCGCTAGAGTCATCAAGGAGGCCTTGACTCCACCTTCACCTATGTACCACATCTTACACCCACCTACTAGTAAAGGATGGAGCTAGTTAGTCACTAATATGCATTCACATGCTTCTACTACCCTTTTGCATATAGACTATCATAGATATAGCACTCCATACACACACACCCCCCCCCCAAACTTTCATGGCATCTCCACATGCATACTACAGAGATTTATAGCTCTTTACCAATTTTTTCAGCACTTTATCTTTCCTAATCGACAAAAGACACACCGATGTACATTGATTTGTCTCATAGGCCGAGTTTGGCCTCCTAATAGATGTTAAAACCCTCCCTCCCTCCCTCCCTCCTCTCTCTCTCTCTCTCTCTCTCTCTCTCTCTCTCTCTCTCTCTCTCTCTCTCTCTCTCTCTCTCTCTCTCTCTCTCTCTCTCTCTCTCTCTCTCTCTCTCTCTCTCTCTCTCTCTCTCTCTCTCTCTCTCTCTCTCTCTCTCTCCCTCTCTCTCTCTCTCATTGGAGAAGATCACGCATATCTTGCACTATCCCTCAAGGGGGACATTCACACACACACACACACACACCCGTGACACATCCCCCACACACTACCATCCACTTCACACACGAGCTTGCTCACATATACTCAGCCCGAGTTGAGGAAAGCCTTCTTTCGCTTCATCCTGACACCTCACTACCTATACTTACCTCACATATAGCATCCATCCTTCAAACATCCGCCATCGGTTCATTCCCGCACACCACCCACCATTTACTTATGAGCAGGGATTGCACTGCTGCATGGCGCACACTACGAGAGCCACAACCGACCACACCTATTGGAGATCCATAGATTTGGCACGAGTATGCTGAGAGACTATATGAGATACCTGGAAAGCCTCCCATCCCCCAACCACCTGGACCACGCCCTACTCGTTCCTCTTTCTTCACAGCAAAGATGATCCAGAGGGCCATTGAGCGGCTACAGCATAGGCATTCGACTGACCACACGGGACTGCAGAGTGAGCACCTCATATATACTGTCCCCACTATAGCTCCATTGATTGCACATGTCTTCAATCTGGCTATAGGGGAGGGCTTCCCAAAGGAGTGGACGAAGAACATCATTGTACCCATTCACAAATCTCGGGATACCTTGGACCCAGTGAACTACAGGACTATCATGATTGGTCACACCATGGCCAAGCTTTATGGGGCGGTTCTTGAGATAGAGCTCAGCTCCTATGCAGAGATGGAAGGGCTACGAGCACGTGGTCAGACAGGGTTCCGACGGGCTTTCTCCACTATTGATCACATCTTCATTCTGCGTTGCCTCATTGATGGGGCAAAGATGCGGAAGAAGAGATTATATTGCTGCTTTGTGGATTTCCGCAAAGCCTTCGATATTGTGCCACGGGAGAAGCTTTTTCGGAGACTCCATAGCTTGGGGATACCATCAGAGATGATTTGGGCCATCTACACACTCTATGAGCGGGTGATTGGGAGGGTTCAATGCCTGAGGGGACTATCAGAGGCCATTGCTAGCACAGTGGGTGTTAAGCAAGGCTGCCCACTCTCTCCCACTCTCTTCGGGCTCTACATCGACGAGATTGAGGACTACATTCTCCGAGCTGGAGGGGAGGGTGCAGGCCTTGGAGGTACACAAGTCCACATTTTATTATATGCAGATGATATTGTATTGATTTCAAAGTCACCCGAGGGATTACAGCACCACCTAGATGCCCTCCACGAGTTTTGCACACAGAGAGGCCTGACAGTAAACCTTGGCAAGACCAAGGCCATGATCTTCCACACCTCCCCCATGCTGAGGAATGGAGAAGGATTCACAGTTGGCAGTGGACAGATTGAGGTGGTCACTTCCTATGTCTACCTCGGAGTCACATTCACGAGCTTGCCTGGCCCCTTCAGCATGAGACAGGCAGCCACCGATAGACTCACACGAGGATATGCAGCCTTAGCCATGTTAGAGCGGAGATGTCACCAGGGACACTTCCAGGAGCCCCGCACAAAGGGGTGGCTATTTGACACACTAGTGAGACAAGCTATGATGTATGCTTCGACAGTTTGGGCACCAGGCCTCACAGTTACCCAGTGGAGTGCGATCGAGAGGCCACAAGTACGTATGATCTCGCGACTATTTCGTGGGAAACAGTCAGTGCCACATGACATTATCAGGGCAAAGCTAGCTGCACCACCCATGGTAGTAGATGCACTATCCAAGACTATCTCCTTTATTCAAAGGGTGAGGGAGCTCCCTACAGAAAGACTCACACATAAAGCTTTTGAGGCATCTATACAGATATCAGAGTCGGGATATGAGAGAGCTTGGTACACTCAGGTTAGAGCATGGTTTGATAGTCATGGACTTGATATGGATAGATTGCCGCCTTTTCAATATGATCCAGACTCACCTCACATCCACCTCTCGCGTCATGAGAGGAATCTTGTGCTCATACAGGATCTTTGGAAGCTCTACGTTAGTCAGACATGGCACACACCACGCATGGGATCGAGACTATCGCACTATCGAGACCAGTTCTCATCGCATGGTTTCATCCAGCGACCACGCTACATGGATACCTACATGCCTCATAGCTCGAGGGTAGCTATTGACCAGTTGAGGGTCTCATCACACCGACTAGAGATTGAGATAGGCAGAGCCACAGACATTCCCAGAGAGGAGCGGCTATGCAGGATATGAAGAGTAGAGATGGAGGATGAGGAGCACTTTGTTTGCAGATGTAGCGATGACATTAGAGAAAGATACGAGACTGTGTTTACAAGGCAGCCCACCCTCCGAGAGATCATGGGGTCTAGAGATCAACGACAACTCGGGCGATTCTTACTAGAGATTCAGAGTCACAGAGATTCTCTCCTCCAGCCTACTGAAGCTGCCCAGACACGAGGGAGACAGAGTCAGCTCACTGACTTCTTCATTGCACGACGTGCAGCAGCCCTCCCCCCCTTAGCTCACACATCGAGAGGGGTGACTCTTCAGCAGGCTCAGACCTCTCG
>CM035437.1:69640415-69645415 GCA_020310875.1 Ceratopteris richardii | reverse complement strand
CATGAATGCTGAATCTCTTTACCTCTCTTCTTTAGTATTCCATCATTGACCTTCACACCATTCCAAAGGTGAACAGAAAAAATTTATCAATCGTGACCGCATCCATGGAAAGATCGGTATCGTGTTGCTCCTAAGTACATCACCCACGTCTAAGAATACCATTCTTCGGTACACCTAATCCCAAGCCCATCGTCCAACTGAAACAATCTTACAATTCGCTCTTAAATCAAAAACGGATGCAAGGTCCCAAACGAGAGGCCAAAGGCTTCGACAAAATTTGGGTGCGTTTGTCAATGCATATAAATGTACATGCTAGTCTGTGTGAATATAGACACACAGAAACGATTCCTATGAGAAGTTCAAATGATTGCGAGGAAAACAAAGAAATGGTTGAGTTTACATGTTCAAAGCTAAACAAGCATAGCTAAACGACATAGCTAGACATCTATTCTGATGCAGTGATATCATAAGAGGCCAACTACGAATATTTGGATCATAAGAATCTTCGATCGTTTCTACGAAGAGCTCTCAGTCATCCCATTCGTCGCAGCCTATAATTTGAAGTAGTTCACCGCAGATTCTTACTGACTACCTGTCTTCCGCAAGCAATAATTAGAAACCAAATAAATAAGCTCTCTTCATTTACAAACAGTTCCTCTCAGTACCACAACAATCATGGGAGGCAATTTAGCACAGCATGAGTCCATAATCATGAGCGTCATTGTGACCCGTTTTAAGAGACAGAGAGCTTTATGACTATTCAGGAAGTAGATATAGAAAGCAGAAAGGGCCATTTCTTCTAGGAACAAAAAAGAGGAAATGTACCATCCATAATCTTCTCCATAGTTCATCGTAAGGTTGCCAGAAGCAAAAGACAAGGTGCCAACAGGATTTATGGTAGTCATAATCCGTCTTTGATCTTGACGATGCAGTAATCCATGGAAAGCTGCGGTTGCTCGAGTGCTTTTCATAGATTCTCCATGACCAGAAAGATTGAATGAGCTGCCACGGCCTCTTTCTTTCTCAAGTTTTTGAGCTTCCTCTGAGAATCTGTACACCATCTGCAGCTCCATCACATGCTTGCTCTCTCCCGTTCTCTGAATCCATAACATAATTAAAGCTGTTGCAAGGAATGCGTTCAACAACGTCACCATCGATACCATCGCAATGGAAAAGCACGCGAAGAAATGGCGCAGGAGTTCATGTGAAGAAGGAGGCCGTCAGCTAAGATGAAAGGGAAGCTACCAAGGGCATGACCCCCGGATGATCTAATATAATGTGTACGCCCGTTCAATTGAGCGGGCGTACGTGTCTGTGCTCGCATGTGTGAGCCCCGGAGTACATGAGAGGTGACAGTGTACCTGCGAGCCCGAGGAGAGCAGGTGCTGCGAACTGCATTGCAGGAGTGGAAATACGGAAAATGGGGGGCAAAAGGACAATTGGAAAAATAAAATGTGTGTATGATTCAAATGAGTGACACAAGGAGGGGGAGTGAGGAGAAGGAAGCACTCCTCCTCCCGCTTCGGAATTCGGGAAGCACCTTTTCGGCATGGAGACGCTGGGTACTGGACCGAAACCCACACACGCGCATGCATCGTATGTCTGCAGAGCTCCGTTTCTGTCTTGGTGACATGGATAGTCAATGTGAACTGTGAGCGGCGTATGCACTCGAGTGCATGCCTTTGAGAGGGAATACAGTAAAAGAGAGGACATTCTTACTTTTTTTTTTAAATGGAGGTTCGGCCGAGGCTTACTCCCCCGGGCTTTAACTTTGAAATTACAACTGTACAAGGAAGGGCATAGTACCCATGGGACCCCCCTTATCCCACAAGAACAGGGGTTAGACAGACCGGGAAGGACTTACAACGGGGTAAACGGCCCGAAGGCACAGCAGAGTGACACGCCCGAAGGCAGTATACATGTCCCGCAGCACTGGGGGGTTGAACCCACGCCCCCGCCTCAAGAGGCGAGGGATTCAACCACTAGACCAGGCGTCTTGGGACTGGACATTCTTACTTCGTGTGACTAGTTACCAGCCAACTTACCGCGTTGAAGCTAATATAGAAATATATCTTCTAACCAAAAAAATGCATATACAAATAAAAAAGGTATTCCAGCTTTCATGGGCAACAGCTGCAAATGATCAGGCTCTTCGTTTTCTTTTCTAGATGGTTTTGGGTCTATTCTCGTTGGGTCCAAATTAATTTGAGAAAAGAATTTTTCATTTTTCATAAAGGAAGTTCGAAGCTTAATCTCTTTCAGTTTGAATGTAATGAAAGAACAGTTATACAAATGAAAGACATAGTATCCATGGGACCCTCTCCTATTTCACAGAATAGAGGTTAGACTACCGAAGCATTACAGGCAAAGGGTTGCTCAAAGGTATCTAGTTTCAACATCCCGAAGGCATTATAAAGGAATGGGTTTAGCAGTTATGGCATCTTTCGTAACTCCAAAGTAGGAATGAGAGAGTGTACTTAGAGATACAAATGGGACGTGCTTCTATATCAGATCCATCAACATAACACCTACATAACATCCAAGTTTTCTAACTTGGAAGCTTTAGCATCAAGCCCACAAGAATAGGGATTGAACTCTAGACTATAACATCCAAGTTTTTCAACTTGGATGTAAGTATCATGCCCACAAGAGTAGGGGATGAACTCTAGATCATCCATCAAATAGTTAATCAGGTTAACAACCCTTCCCCGTCTGTAAATTCTTTGTCGAGGGGTTTGGACCTATGTCAAAGATTATAAAATATGTATTGCTCCCCCATGGTGCAAGCGATGTTTCAGAGCACAAAAAGGCATTGATCATCTCTTCTTCTCTTGTCCCAAGTGTGCCAAAGTTTGAAAAGGTGTTCAAGAGTATCCTCAAACTTGATGAGGAGATTATTTAGAAGCAAAGTCTTCTTGGGGAGGTGATTGGCTGCTTGGCATATCTCTAGAATAAGATCATAGATGACGGAAAATGTGGAAGGAAGGATATGCTATGAACTTCGATGATTTTCACAAAGAGTGGTCCATTGAAAAGTATCTAAATTTTCTAGGTAGAAGAATTAGAAACCATAAGAAAAATTCCCCATCTAGGCATAGGAAGGTTTTTGTCATTCAAGGAAGTTGTCATAGTATTCCTTGACATAGTTAAGAATAGTATTATCCCTTCCTTTGTCGATATTCATGGTCTTGTGTTCTCCAAGGTGATGATGAGAAAAATCAAATATGATATAGAATATAGCTAGTGGTTGTATAGTGTGGAAACATATTCGCATGCTTTTTCTTTTGCTTTCTTGATATCCCATTGCCTCTATATTCATATAAAGATGAACGAATTGTACCAAAAGATCACATGAAAGCAAACTATGAAGGATATGGGGGTCCAAATGAGGTCCCCATCCATATACACACACATACATACACACATATACACAAACATACACACATATACACACATATATACACACATATACATACATATATATACACACACATATACACACACATACGTACACACATATACATACACATATACACACACATATACATATATATACACATATACACACACACATATACATATAGACATATACACACACATATACACGCACATACATACACACATATACACACACATATATACATACATATATACACATATACACACACATACATACACATGTATACACACACACACATACATACACATATACATGCCCACATATAGACATATACACACACATACATACACACATATACACACACATACATACACACATATACACACACATACATACACACGTATACACAAACATACACACAAATACACACATATACACACACATATATACACACATATACATAGAAATATATACACACACATATGCACACACATGCATGCACACACACATATATACACATATACATACACATACATACACATATACACACACATATGCATATATATACACATATACACACACATATACATATAAACATACACACACACATATACACACACATACATACACACATATACACATACACATACATATATACACATATACACACATATACACACATATACACACATATACACACATATACACACATATACACACACATACATACACACATATACATACACATGTATACATACACACATATACACATACACACACATACAAACACACATATACACACACATACACATACACACATATGCATGTACACACATACTGCATATACACATATAGATACTTGCACATATACATACATGCACATAGACACACACATATAACTCGCATGCATACATACACATGCATACACACATATGCTTACACACACATACATACACACACATGCATACACAAATGCATACACACATATGCACATATGCACACACAAACATACTATACAAATACATGCATACACACACATACAAACACATGCATACACTATAAATACATACACACATATACATACACATGTATACATACACACATATACACATACACACACATACAAACACACATATACACACACATACACATACACACATATGCATGTACACACATACTGCATATACACATATAGATACTTGCACATATACATACATGCACATAGACACACACATATAACTCGCATGCATACATACACATGCATACACACATATGCTTACACACACATACATACACACACATGCATACACAAATGCATACACACATATGCACATATGCACACACAAACATACTATACAAATACATGCATACACACACATACACACACATGCATACACAAATGCATACACACATATGCACATATGCACACACAAACATACTATACAAATACATGCATACACACACATACAAACACATGCATACACTATAAATGCATATGCATGCACACACATACACATGTATACATACACACCCACATATACATACACCCACATATACATACACACACATAGAGACACACGCATACACATACACACACATA
>CM035437.1:69520415-69637915 GCA_020310875.1 Ceratopteris richardii | reverse complement strand
TGTCTCATACCCATTCAAATGATTCAAGTTAATGACAGATAACTAGAGTAGGATCTACTATCTAATCTAGTCATGTGTTTTCATTATTACAATCATTTTGGTAAGACATCAATATAGTCTCATCTTCATTATCCCTATTGATTTCTATTATTTCTTTGATTGTTAAATCCGTGTTCTCATAAATGACATCATCAGTGATGGACTAATATCAATTTTTGGTAATTCTTTTTCATCATCAATCAAATCAGCATGTAGAGTATTTGTTGGAGTTAGACATCTCCGGAAGCACGCAAATAGCACAAGGAAGAAGAAGAAGCTTGGAGCACAACACATAATATTGAAGGTATTACCACTAGAATGTACAAAGATAATAGCCCTTTAGGGCTATAAGCATATTTACAAGGGGGGGGGACCTCCTAAAGAGGGAAAAAAGTGCCCCGGCGGTCCTAGAGTGTTCAACACATCACTACCTAAATATATCAGCAAATCCCCCTTGGGAGTGATGCGGTGAACAAGGAGCTGGCACTCATGTAAAAGGAAGTGCCAAGCTATATGGAATCAATTCACAAAAGGAAGTAAGCCCAAAGCTTTGCAAAAACTTCTTCCTAGGCAAAGCCTTTGTAAAAGGTCTACAATGTTCTCCTGTGTGGGCACATATGCCAAGCTGATCTCCCCAATAGAGAACCTCTCCTTGACATAATGATAATTCACCTCAATGTGCTTAGTGCAAGCATGGAACACAGGGTTCCTCATAATAGCCAATGCGCTCTGACTATCAGTGAAGATGGTGGTGGGAGAAGACTAACCAACACCCAAATCAGCCATAAGGCATCTGAGCCACACACACTCAATAGTCGTTGTGAAAGCTTCCCTATACTCAGCCTCACAACTAGAAGTGGCCATAGTAGGCTGCTTCTTGCTCAACCAAGATATACATGAGCTACAAAGCATGAAGCAAAATCCACTAGTGGATACACGAGTGTCATAGCAACCAGCCAAATCACTGTCAAAAAAAGCATGAAAATCTTGCGGTAGTGATCTGCTCTTGGGATAAAACAATCCAAGTAACCAGGTACCACTCAAGTAGCGAAATATGCGCTTAACCACCTTCCAATGCTTGACACCTGGGCAATGCATAAACTTGCTCATCTGTGAGACAACAACATGAATATCTGGGCGAGTAATGCATAAGTAAATCAAGCATCCAATAGCTTGCTGATAGAGAACAACATCAAATGCATCTCCAACATCATGAAGACTCAATCGTAAACCTATCTCCATAAGAGTGGAAATAGGCTTACAATCTTCAAGGCCAAAACACTTCAATAATGTGTCAATATATTTCATTTGACACAAAGCCATTCCACCATCAACTTGCATAAACTGAATGCCCAAATAGTGATGCAAATGCCCCAAATCAGACATCTCAAATGAGGCATGCAAATCAGCCTTAAAATCAGCAATATGCATGTCATGCAGACCAATGAGTAGCATGTCATCAACATATACCACAATGATTAGAAGCACATCAGTAGCACGCTTAACATATAAGGTGCTTTCAGTTGAACTGTTCTCAAAACCATGTGCAATCAAATAGGCATGTATCTTTTCATAGCAAGCACCTGGTGCTTGCTTTAAACCATATAATGCCTTCTTTAACATACAACAGCAAAGTATCATACATGTCTTTTGGAGCTAACAAATGTCTCCTTAGTACATGAAAGTAAGGTCTCAGTAACATCTTCCACAAAAACAACATTACGGCTAATGAGAATGCGTTTAGTATATGGATGATATAGATGATAGCCTTTGCTTTCAAAATTGTACCCAACAAAAATACATTTTACTGCTTTATCATCCAATTTTTTTTTATGTTGTTTAGGCACTAATGCATATGCCAGACAACCAAAAACATGCAGATGAGCAACAGATGTCTTGTGACCATGCCAAGCCTCATATGGAGTGATAGGGTGCAGTGCTTTAGTGGGACACATGTTAAGTACATATATTGCACACATGATAGCCTCAAGCCAGAAACTATGTGATAAAGCCTAACTCTTGACCATACACCTCGCCATCTCCATTAGTGACCTATTCTTCCATTCAGCAACCCCATTATGTTGAGGTGTATACGACACTGTACACTGATGTTTTATGCCATGTTCAGCCAGAAATGCATTAAAGTCAGAAGACATATATTCCCCCCCTCGATCAGAACGGAGGGTGCTCATTTTACATGTTGGCAGATTTTCAGCCAAAACTAGAAACTGTTTGAAGCACATAAACACTTTGGACCTTGCCTTCAATGGATATACACATGCATGCCTAGAAAAATCATCGATGAAAGTCATGAAGTAAAGATAGTTCCCAAAAGAAGGTGTCTGCATAGGACCACAAACATCACTATGTACAAGCTACAATTTCTGAGTAGCCCGAACTGAACCATCTTTTGGAAAGGAGGAACACTGCATTTTGCCCAAAATACAACCTTCATAAACATGTTTTCCGAGTGCCTCAAGTTTGGGCAAAGAGGAAACCATTTGAGACTTCTGCAGTCGTAGCAAACTAGCAAAATTCATATGACCAAAGTGTGCATGCCAAAGCTTTGCATCTGACATAGCCTGAGAATCATGTACTGCACATGCCAAATCATTTATAGATCTTTCATATTCTATGAGCTTATACAACCCACGATATAAATGTCAGACGCAATAATGACATCACCATTTGATAGATCTTGAATTGTACATCTGTCATCAACAAATTTCATAACCAAACCAATCTTGGATAATGTAGAAACTGATAACGGAATTTTCTTGATCCTTGACACAAATAAAGCATCTAAAAAAGTGAAAGAACTACCATCAATAGTAGTCAAAATGATCTTACCAACTCCCATAACAGGATAAGAGGAGTTGTTGGTGCATGTAACAGTATTCCCTATAGGGGTAGGCTCGAGTGAAGAGAAGAAACTACACTGCGAGGTAATATGTTTGGTCACTCCACTATCAAAGTACCAAACATCTGAGTCTACTATAGACATGCACTATTCATGAGAAGATGGGTCAAAACTGCAAACAGTAGTAAACACCCATTCTTCATCCTGCACAAGATTAGGAGACTCTGTTTTTGGTGTAGAGGCCTCTGCAACAACCATTCCGACCTCTTTCTTCTTTGCCTCTTTAGCAGCCAGTTTTGGACAGCTCTTAATGACATGATCATTTGCTTTACAGTATTTGCAAAATAATTTTGGCTTTTCTGATTTCTTCTCATCTTTGTCTTCCTTCTTCGAATGTGCAGCTTTTGCAGATTTCTACTTACTAATAGAAGAGTTCCATTTACCTTTGCCCTTCTGACTAGCCAAGCTTGATCTGCAACACGCATGATGGACCTGTTCTGCCTAGACTAATCTTCTTGCAACAGAACAGAGAATAACTCCTCAAATGACAAGGCATTTGGATTGCCTTTCATCATCAAATGAAGAGTAGAAGCAAAACTCTAATATGAGTCAGGAAGACCATTCAGAACGATCTGCACAAGTGAGCTATCTGGTATAACTTCATCAGCAGAAATCAATTGTTCTTTCAAATCCTTGATCTTTGTGAGAAAATTGTCCATAGAATCACCTTCATTCATGTGCTCACTCTCCAATTGTTTTCGGAGGTAAGCAACACGAGCCTCATTCCTAGCCTGGTACAATGTGGTAAGTGTATCCCAAGCATCCTTAGCTATTATGCAATAGCAAATGTGAGGAATAATGGCATGTTTGATAGACAAAGCTATTAATGCATGTGCCTAAGCATCTCTGCCATCTCCACAAATTTGCTTTGTAGTAGGTGCAATGGAAACAGTAGCACGAATAGGAATCTGTAGAATATCATCATCTTTGACACCATCTCCATCGACTCAAGCACCTGTAAATGTAGTACATGTATTTGCAGGTGTAACATGATGTCTTTCAACACCCTGCATAATATTCCATAGTCCTTTTGTGACCAATACATGACGCATCATAGAATCCCACAATGGGTAATTTGTACCATCCAAGTTATCCTCAACAACCAACATACAAAATACATCACTGCTTTCAGCCATGGCCACTAACTAAAATACCTTGATGCAGAAAAATGATGGTATCTGAAAAAGTTGAACAGAACTCCCAAACGAGTTCTGCTAGACATGTAGCAGACTTTGAGACACTTATATTGGTGAAATAAAACCGGTATATATCTTTGGCACAAAAAGACGAAATAGCCTATAGAAGCACTATGATAGTGGCTTCAAAGACCGAAATGAGCTCAGATCGCAATTTCGACACCACAAAGCGAAGCAGTTTTGATCTCTGAAACACCTTGAGTATGCTTACCGAATTTTGTGCAATTCTGAGAGTGCAACCGGAGAGGTGTAGACAACGTCCTAGATGAAGCCATGACTGGCTCTTATACCAATTGTTGGAGTTAGACGTCTGTAGAAGAATGCGATCAACACAAGGAAGAAGAAGAAGCTTGGAGCACAATACACAATACTGAATGTATTATCACTAGAATGTACAAAGATAAGTAGCTCGTTAGGGCTATAAGCATATATACAAGCCAGGGGAAAAAACCCTCCTAAAGAGGGAACAAAGTGCCCCGATGGTCCTAGAGTGTTCACACATATCATTACCTAAATATATCAAGAGTATTATCATCTTCATCAAGTAGATTAGTATCATTGTCATGTACAACGATTCTAATTTCTCTTTTAAATGCTAATATATCAATATCTGGTGATGAATCATCAACATGACTTTCTTCGATCTCTGTAACAATAAAGTGTTCAAACAATGACCGACCTTTAGTTTGAACATGAATGACTTGCACCAAGGATGAGCATCAGGGTTTTTATAAAAAAATGCTTGTTCAATATGCCTAGAAAGAATATATGGTTCTCTAGTTAATCACATTATTTTCAAAGAATCAATTGCCCAAAACCTAAATAATTCCCTTCTCAATGTGGAATTACTACCTTTATACTCAGCTCGAAACGAATCAATCTTCAAAATAACCTATCAAAATATTAAAAAACAAAAAATCATTATTATGTGCTTAAAAAAATAATAAACTTTATCATAAAAAATATATATTTTTTACCTGTTTGAACATACGAAACGATATTTTGTAGATACCAACAATGGTTCCTATTTAGCAAATTTTGCTATCCATAAGGTTCGTATCTTTTGAGCTAGCACGTGATAGTTGCTTGAAAGAAGCAACAATGCTAGAATTCTCTATTTTACATGAAGAATCAGTCATTTTGATTCTTATATGCTGTCTAAAAGCCCACATATTTGTGAACATTGGAGCCTGCAATAAAAATCAAATTACTAAGAAGAAACTAATATACATATATGTGAACAAATAGAATATTATTAAAATTAAATTATTTTCTTTCACAACCTATAATTAGCTCTCTCTCTCTCTGCTCATCTGAGATTTGTTCATGATTTGCATTGGCTCATTGCATACGAGTATATAGCCAATCCGTGAAAGAATATATATTTTTATTCTCATTACCATCGAGATTACATCTATATCTTTTGTTTCTCTGTGTTTTACTTTGGAGATTTTGAAGTCCTTGTTCATACTCGCTATCAAAGGCTTGCATGCATTCGTTATTATATGATACAAAAGTAAAAACATCACTTTTTTTTTGTAATGTAAATTGAATGGAACTCCTTTACCTGATAATACCTCATCTGTTGTTTTTTAAGAAGACTTGTTGGTCATGTACGTGGAGTTTTTTCATGAACTCTTTCAAGGTATTCAATAACATAGTATATGTACTCCTCAAGCATCCATCCCTTTGCCATAGATCCTTCGATTTTTACCCTTTGTCGCACATAACCTTTTAATATTCCCATAAATTGCTCGACCCAAAACATCCATCGAGTGCTTACAACACCTCGAATCTCTATTTCATCCACAACATGGACTAATAAATGAACCCAAATATCAAAAAATGATGTTGAAAGCTCTTTCTCCATCAGACATAGTAGCTCCCTGCATTCATGTTTCTTTTGTGGGATTGAGTCTTTGTCAATCTCTTTTGATGTAATCTATCTATTATTATCATAAATCAAATTATAAAGAAATTATTTCATAATAAAAGATAACAAATAGTCTTATATATTAAATATAAAAGTATGATAATTACCTTATAAGCGATCCAAGACGATAGATCACGTCCCCTACTCCTTTCATTGTACATCCATCGATAGCCAGAGGTAGAATATGCTTCAGAAAGTTATGCCAATCATGTGTCTTTAACTCAGATAAGCTGTAATCATCCATAGTAAATATGTTTTGGAAAGATGCTCCATATCCTATAGGTGTTCAAATTGATTGAATCCTATTGTTGATAGTTTATATCTCTTTTGTTGTAAGTATCCAAGGAGTAGGTGCATAAGTTGTTTCTTGTCGATTTCTATAAAAAATTTGGCCATAACTTTGGTTTTGAGTTTTGCTCATTTAAATCATTTGTTTATGCTATTGTGTCTTTTAATCCAAGAAGATGTTTCCATAATGAGTAACCAATATTCTTGAATATATGCATAGAATCAAGAAGATGAAAGACCTTTAACTCTCTCCAATACTCCAAAGAATACCATATCGACATATTCTCTGCTAGCACCAATTTTCCTTAGCCTCTAATCTTTACATTTTCATCATCTTCATCATCATTGAAGATTTCAAATTCTGGATCTATAAGAGGCCATCTATCCATTTTTTTATACCAATTCATAGGTGTCATTGGTTTTGGATACTGTCATTGGTTTTTGAAAGATATGTTTAATTTGTGGAGCCAATGGAAAATGTCTCAATACTTTTTTTGGGATTTTACCCTCTTTGTCCTTATATCGAGGAGATTGACATTTTGGACATGTCAAAGAGTCTACATATTCACATCTATATAAAGGACAATCATTAGGACATGCATGTATACACTGATAATATATACCAAGATTTTTTATTATCTTCTTCATTTCATCATGTGATTTAGGAAGAATATTTTTGCTTGGTAAAAACTTTTCAAATAATAACCTCTAAGTTCATGAAAAAAGATGATATGAATGAAAATAAATAAATAAATAGAAATTTAAAAATTATACCTTAATAGTGCCGAAATAGGTACGTTACTCCATCCAAAAATGATTTTGAAGATTGAGAATAAGTAAGCTTGCATTTAGTTGTTTCAAGCAACTTCTTTCATATATACGCTTTAGACATTCTTCTCAAAGATATTTCCCATTTTTAGAAATATCAATGCTTTTATTGTCATTTTGATACCGATCCTCAATAAAACTTCCCATGCCATCATTTTCATCATTGTCGCAAAAATCTTCCACTTTATCTTCTTTTGAATATAGATCTTTCAATCTTGCATATTCAATAGGATCACTTTCGCGTAGCCTCCTCATGGAAGCTTCTGATAAATGAGGTCTTACTGGCAACTCTGAATGGTGTGGTGGAAGATCATCAATGTCATACATAGAAATCTACTCACATGAATAAAAATCATTAATATTCCATAAATGAATGGAACGTAAACTTTAAACATAAATTTAAATATGTAAGTTAAATTAAAAAGAGTTTCAATCAATTAGAGTTTTCAATGCAACACAAGATAGGTGGATAGGAAGTTTTCATTGCTCTCTAGCTTAAAGGTGCTCTTTGAGGTCTACGCCATCCATAATTCACTAATAATTCATCACCAACATGTAATGAAGTAATAGCATTGAAAACTATGTATCTTGCTACATTTCTACTCATGTATGATGATTCATGACTATTTTCATGCTCCTCAAATGTGCAATTAGTCATTAAACTATTATATCCTCGACTACTATTTATTAAATCTGTTATATTTCCATGCATGTAAGGTCTTGCATCAACATACAATCTTTCATTTTTGGCATGTGTAATCCCTCTACTAGCAAGAGAAGTTGCATTCATGCATAATCCATAAGTAGTCATGCTTTGAACATAACATGTAAGTCAATGCCAATCTCCCCATCCATATATAGGACAACAAAATGACATAAGAGCGACTTCATAGTTCGGAGGCACATACAAATCCTCTATAATAAAGAGATCACGACCATCACTAGTAATAATGGAGAGAGCAATCATATAGTGAATACCCCAAAAGTTTAAAACCTCTCCATCTAAAGGAAGTGGTCCTCTATTCCATCCTACATATCTTCTTCTATCATATATTTGTATTAGAGGATGATCACAAGTTGGCAATGGATAATCTTCAGACGTTTCAATCTATAAACCAGGAGGTAGAGGATTTCCAGGAACCTCTACTTGTAATTGCTAAATGGCAAGTCCGTGATGTGTACGAGGTATATTATCATTATTAGTAGAATCATCATCATCATCATCATCATCGAGCAAATATTCCTATATATTAAGTATAATTTGATTTTGTATATGATTTTCAATTAAAGTAATGACATTCATTTATAGAATCAATACATATCAAAGCTTTATCATGTCGATCAGGAAGTGGTGCATGCTCAAAACTACCATAATTTGCCTCATGTTCAATACATTCCAATCGTGGTCTTTGATACGTACCATAGCAAAAATTACACCAACATATAATATGCTCTTGATAGTAAAAATCATCATAATTCCTATCGGAGGACACATGTGAAGACATCGTTGCATGGATAGGAGGTGGTGGAGTACCCTCTGATTGATCAGAATCTGATTATAATATAACAATAAGAAAACATACATCAATCATGTATGTATCTATCAAATATTAGAATTAAAAGTTTGATATACTTACAATAAGTAGTCCTTTTATGATTAGGAGACGGTGGTGGAGTTCCCTCTTATTGATCATAATCTGATTGTGTAGCAAATAAAGGTACTAGATATTAATAATCTGATTATTTACATACATACACATTCATATATACACATTTACACACACACATATTCACATATACACAAATACACATTTTGACATATAAATACACATACACAACTATAAATGTATGACGTGTGTATGTATGCATGTATTTATTATGTGTGTGTGTGTATCTATATGGGTGGGTATGTGTATGCATGTATTTATTATGTATGTGTGTGTGTATATATATATATGTGAATATGTATGTGTAAGTGTATGTATATATGTCTGTGTATGCATGCATATGTTTGTATATGTGTATGTGTGGGTATGTATGTATGTGTAAGTGTATGCATATGTGTATGTGTATGCATGAATGTGTGTGTATGCATGTATATATAAGTGTATGTATGTATGTATGTATAAGTGTATGTATAAGTGTATGTATATGTGTATGTGTATGGATGTATGTGTGTGTATATATGTATGTGTGTGGGTATGTATTTATGATGTATGTATATGTGTATGGCAGGTCTTCCTCACTTCTCCCAAAACAACTATGCTGCTTGGCAAATCAGAATGGAAGCCTATTTGCGAGGTAGAAATCTCTACAGGATTGGATGAGGTGATGAAGCAATGCCCATTCCAAGATCCAAAGGCGGAACCACACAAGAAGAAATAGATAAGCTCACATTTTTGGTGTGCAAAGGATGCTCAAGTAAGGTCATACATACTAAAATCTATCTTTTATTTTTTACTACCACATATTAGAGGATGTAAGACATCTAAAGAGAATTGGGATGCTCTTGAGACCTTCTTTTGCAAATACCAAAGCAAGAAACAATCATCTCTGGAATGAATTCAACCACATGAAGAAGACTCCAAAACAAACCATCACAGAGTTTGTTACCAAGGTCAAGGAGGTTGCAGATCAATTGCTATCCATTGGAGATCTGATTGAAGAAGAGGCCATCATGAGGTAGATTCTGAATGGGATTAGAAGTGACAATCAATGGTAATCTTTCACCAGAACCTATGAACTCATCATGGATGTGCAAACTCTAGATTTCAACATCTTTCTTGGACAACTCTTCAATCAAGAGGCCAACAATAACATTAAGGAAGGAAAATCTTATCAAGGTAATTCAATAAGTGCTTTGTATGCAGATAAGAAAGATAAGAAGCATAAAGGCAATAAAAGGAAGAGGAGGAAGAAGAAATTTCCCGGGACAACTATGCAAGCAAGGGCAAGTGGAAAGGGAAGAAGGACCAAAGCATGACAAATCCAAAAGTGAGAATGTTCAACCTTGTGCCATTTGTGATAAGACCAACCACACCACTCAAAGTTTCCGGTTCAATGGAAAGACCCAGAGAGGAAGTGGAAGAGGTGGATATGGCAACAATAGAGGTAGAGGTGGACACAACTTCGTTCTATGCCATTAGATCGCAATGTGAAGTTAGATACTAGATTAGGTGAAGCATTGGAAAATGCTACTATATATAGGAAATTCGTGGGAAGTTTGATACATCTCACAATCACAAGACCTCTTCTAAGAGACATTGTAGGAATTCAAAGTTAATTTGTGCTGGTTTTGAGGAAACAACAATTAAATGCTTTGAGACACACTCTACATTATGAGAGTGCTACTTTGGATTATGCGTTTTTTTTATGAAGCTAGTGCAAAATTGTAGGTTCATGGATACATCGATGCAGATTGGGTTGGTAGTATTCTTGATAGATCTACTAGTGGCTTTCTGTTCTCACTTGGGAGTACAACTATTATATGGATCAATAAGAAGAACCCACTATTGCTTTATCGAGTATAGACGTTGAGTATAGAGGTGATGCAATGGTAGTATGTGAAGCGTCA
The DNA here is from genome assembly GCA_020310875.1 of Ceratopteris richardii. Taxonomy (NCBI): domain Eukaryota; kingdom Viridiplantae; phylum Streptophyta; class Polypodiopsida; order Polypodiales; family Pteridaceae; genus Ceratopteris; species Ceratopteris richardii. The sequence goes on along the minus strand of CM035437.1, from coordinate 69,627,137 downwards.
TGTTTAGAGATGCTACTTGTAGATTTCAGTGTGGAAGTATAGAACCCTACCATCATTTATTGTGATAGTCTGAGCAAGATCAATAATTTATCATGAAATCCTATTTTTCATGCTAAAACAAAGCATATCGAGGTACATGATCACTTCATCAAAGAAAGCGTATTAGAAAGTGATATTGATCTTGTTTATATGAGGATAGATGAATAGGTTGCTGATATTTTCACTAAAGCACTTGAAGTAGAGAAGTTGAAGAAGTTTTGGAAGATGCTTGGATTGCAGGACATGACATTGAGCTTGAGGGGGAGTGTTGAAATATCAAGCTCAACATGTGGTGATTGAGGATGACATGTACCACTTTTTTCATCTATTTGACACGTAGTTGTTATGCTAATATATGTCAGGGACACTTTTAGTGAGTTGTACTAGATCTATCTACCAAGAGCGATGTCACATTTTTTTTCTTGCCAACTCACTGATTTACTAACATTTGGGTTTTCTTTATGTATTTTCCTTTTGATCCATCAAGATCAAAGAGCAAAGAGGAACTTCCAAAGGATTCTCCACCTAAGAAGGGGACGTGGAAGGATCAATGAGGAAAACAAATCGATAAATGGAAGAAAAGGGTCATTGAACTCAAGAAATCTCTCAAGTCCAAGCAAGATGAGCTTATAAAGAAGCAATATGAGCTCAAAAGGAAAGTTTATCTGCTTAGTAGGGAGCAAGAAAGAACTCATGATCAAGTAATGAAGCAATATAGTTCTCCAACACTATCACATGCATATGCATATCCAAATCCATGGACATAGCCATGATTAGTCTTAGATCACCCTCTAACTAGCAAGTTAGAAGGATTACTATGAGCATATCATGATAGGTTAAGAGCAGGACCCTTGATCGAGCGTCCTGAAAAATGCTACCCATGAGGGGATTTAGAAAAGGAATGACTAGCCATGTTTTAACAAATGATAGAAGTTGCTCAGAAAACCTTCTTAACATTGTTCTTCCAACATGCATGCCCAAAGAGCATTTCCAAAAAGTAGTTAAAAACCATCAAAGGAAGATCAAATCACAAAAAGGAAAAGAAAATTTGGGAGGCAAGAAAACTACAAAAAAAGGAAGAACATTTTCAAAAGGTTGTGAATGAATATCAAGAGATAACCAAAGCTCAACAATTACCAGAGCAACTAGTCCCTAAACCCAAGGTGACTACAAAAGGACTAGAGCCCATCCACTCAGGTATTCCACTTTCCCCCTGAGGATGTTGATGTTCTAAATAGAGAGGGTTCTTGGAAAAGTGAACTCTCAAATCTATTATTAGAGTCAAAATGGAATAAGGAGGCCCTTGCACAACAAAATCCATTTTTAGAGTTCCAAACTTGTGGTGGTACACTGCATAATGACTTACCTCTTAATGAATCTCTAAGTCCGCAGTCATGGGCTGATGTATCCACACACTTTGAATCCCTTTCATCATACATTGGAGAAGGTGAAGTAGTTTCAAAGTTCAAGAAAGCTAAATCATTGAACCTAAACCCCCAGCCCAAAGGACAAAACAAATACACAAAGTCACATGAACTCCCTATTGATAAGATCGGTGATTGTAGTGAAGGTGATGAAGGTAATGCTCTATTTCCTATCAAACTTAATGATGTGGCCACCAAATCTATTGTAGATTCAGGCTCCAGAGTAGCCATTAATACTTAGTGACTATGGGAGAAGTGGGGCAAGCCAGCCATATGACCCACTAGAATTCACCTATGATTAGTTGACAAACACATGGAAGGACCCTTAGGTCTCCTAGAAGATATTGTATTGACCACATGTGGTGTGGAATTTTTTCACTTAATGGGCATATGTGAATGAGAGAAACTATGAATTGCTCTATGAATGATCATTCCTAAGGCAGATGAAAGTGGTTCAAGATTAGGGACGAAATGCAATTTATATTTAGCATAATGACATAACTACTAAGATCAATATGCACACTAATGCTTATAGAGATGTGCCACATCTCCAGTGGTGTGCCATACAAGGATGAGGATAAGAGCTCTATAATGAGCATGAGTTCAAGTCAACCATCCTAGATACATGAAGACACATGTCTTTGGTTATGTCAAGCAAGACAGAGAGCCAAGTCAACCACCAAAAAACAAGAGGATGAATTTGATCCGTTCGATTGGCCACATATTTTGGGAGCCAACAAAGTCATTGTAGACATATCAATGCGAGGAGGAAGGCTATTGCTTGGATCTCTTTATGGTGAGTTTTGTTGAAGATCCAGTAGTAGAGCTAATGTGTCCATGTAAAACAATATCTTACCCACCGAGTGAGGCAGGATTAGCCACTAGTGACTATTCGAGTCTTTGTATGGAAGGGCCCTGTTCTAATGAAGAGGAACACATGAATGCTATAGGAACCCTAGTTGATCCTTGAAGCATGGATGAACCTACATGATCCATCTATCAAATCCATGAAAATGAGACTATCATTGAGCAGGCTAGTTTTCCTAATAGTAAGTCAACATTGTCAACAGGTTTTGAAGTTCATGCACACTTGAAGAAATATCAAGTAGAGGAACAAAACATTGTTGTTGCTATGTGTAAGCATGAAAAGACCATGGGAGAGAGTTATGACAATAGAGAGCATACTGAGAAAGTATTCATAATAGTTGAGCATAATGAAGGGAGATGCTCATATATTGCAACCAATCTATGGAGCTACGAGGAAACATATTTCATACATCGTTTATGAGAGTATCAGGATGTCTTTTCTTGGAACTATAAGGACCTCAAAGGAGTTGATCCAAACATTTGTGCTCATTGAATTCCAATGGTGCTGGATGGTAGACCATCTAAATAGAGGCCATATACATACAATGAATCTTGCTCTGCAAAGATTAAGGAAGAAATTGATAAATTTCTAGCTATCCGTTTCATCTATGAAATCAAACACATAGAGTGGGTATCCCGCATAGTGTTATCCCTAAAAAGAATGACACACTATGAGTTCCCACCAACCTTAAAAAGGTCAATGCAACCACTTTTAGGACAACTATCCTTGCCCATTGCAAATCATTTGTTAGAAAGGGTAGCTAGACATGAAGTATACAATTTTTTTAGATGGATTCTCGAGTTATAATAAATTTCCCATTCTTGAAGAGGACCAACATAAAATAGGCTTTGTCATGGAATGGGGTATTTTGCCTTTAAGATTAATGTCATTTGGATTGACCAATGTGCCTGTCGTATTCCAAAGGCTTATGTGCCATATTTTCAAGAAAGCTCTTAGGAAATGCCATGAAGTTTAGCTTGATGATTTATCTGCATAGTTTGACGACAAAAAGAACACGTTCTAGGTCTACAAAGATTTTTCTATAAATGTCACTTATATAAAGTGTTCCTGAACCCTAAAAAGTGTGTCTTGATGGTCCACCAAGGCTAAATCATTGGGGACAATCTCCAAGAAGCATATCTAATGATGAGGAAAGAGTCAAAGAAATCTTTGAATTTCCACAACCAAGAAATGCAAAAGGAGTCCAAGCTTTTATGGGATAGTGTGGATATTATAGGAGGTTCATACATATGTATGTAGCTATTATTCAACCAATGTATGGACTATTAAAGAATTTTGAGTGGACCAAAGAGTTTGAAAACTCATTCCAAGAACTCAAAAAGTATGTCATATCAGCACCAATATTAAAGGCCCTAGATTGGAATAAACCATTTTGTATCCACATAGATGTTTTGAATTTTGCAATTGGTTGCATCTTGGTACAACCTATTGATGGGGAAACATGGAATTCCCCATAGCATATGCAAACAAACAACTTATCCCTGTTGAGAGAAACTACATAACTATCGAAAGAGAACGACTAGACCGCACTAAAAAAGAAGCCTTGGAGTATATGCATAAGAAAAGACTTCTTTTAAAGCATGTAGATCAAAACATATATTCTACATTGCATAGAAATACCAATGGAGTCATTCATGCACAATCCTTTTACATGGCCATGTGTCAAGTGCATTCAATGCAAAGCCAATCAAAGATAGAAGACCATGCATACCTTCTCAGTTAGGGCATTCTCCTTATTGGAGTTTGAGGTCTACGGAAGCACACAAACAACACAAAGAAGAAGAAGAAGAAGCTTGGAGCACAACACACAATTCTAAACGTATTACCAAGACAATGTACAAAGATAAGTGACCCATTAGAATTATAGGCATATATACCAGCCGGAAAAAAAAAACCTCCTAAAGAGGGAAAAAAGTGCACCGGTGGTCCTAGTGTGTTCACACATCACTACCTAAATATATCAAAAAATCCCCCCTAAGAGTGATGCAGTGAATAAGGAGCTAGCACTCATGTATAAGGAAATGCCAAGCTACATGGAATCAATCCACAAAAGGAAGTAAGCCCAAAGCTTTACGAAAAGCTTCAAACTTCTCCCTATGTAGAGCCTTTGTGAAAAGGTCTGCAATGTTCTCTTGTGTGGGCATATATGCCAAACTCATCTCTCCAATAGAGAACCTCTCCCTGACATAATGATAGTGCACCTCAATGTGCTTAGTGCGAGCATGGAACACAAGGTTCCTTGCAACTACCGATGTGCTCGGATTGTCAGTGAAGATGGTGGTGGCAGAAGACTGACCAATACCCAAATACGCCATAAGGTGTATGAGCCACACACACACACTCAACTGTCGCTGTGAAAGCTTCCTTATACTCAGCCTCACAACAAGAAGTGGCCATAGTAGGCTGCTTCTTGCTCAACCAAGATATGCATGAGTTACCAAGCACAAAGCAAAAACCACTGGTGGACACACAAGTGTCATATCAACCAACCTAGTCAAAGTCAGAAAAAGCATGTAAATTTGGCAGTAGTGATCTCACCTTGGGATAAAATAATCCAAGTAGCTGGGTACTACTCAAGTAGTGAAAGATATGCTTAACTGCCTACCAATGCTTGGCACTTGGGCAATGCATAAACTTTCTAATCTGTGAGATAGCAAACTAAATATCTGGTTGAGTAATGCATAAGTAAATCAAGCATCCAAAAGCTTCTTGATAGAGAAAAACATCAAATGCATCTCCAACATCATGAAGACTCGATCTTAAACATATCTCCAACATCATGAAGACTCGATCATTGAGTCTATCTCTAGTGCTCCAATCACTCAAATCTAGCCACCTGTCAATCATTCTAAGGAAAAGCAAAAATCTAGGCAAGTACATAAGAGACCAAAGAACCGAGAAAGACAAAAATCTCAAGTGGCCTGACAATATTGGTTACCCAAGTCTCTTGTGGTGGCACAAAAATCCGACCATGACATAGTGAGCCATGCTCCAGAGTTACGAAATTTTGGATATCTAATGTTGATATATTTAGGTAGTGATGTGTGTGAACACTCTAGGACCGCCGGGGCACTTTTTTCCCTCTTTAGGAGGTTTTTTTCCCCCGGCTTGTATATACGCCTATTGCCCTAATGGGCTATGTATCTTTGTACATTCTCTAGTAATACATTCAGTATTGTGTGTTTGTTCTCCAAGCTTCTTCTTCTTCCTTGTGCTGTTCGCGTGCTTCCACAGACGTCTATCTCCAACAATTGGTATCAGAGCAGGTCGTCGCTTCTTCTAGGGCGCCGTCGACACTCCTCTGTTTGCAGTCTCAGATTCGCATGAAATTTGGTGAGCATACTCAGGGTGTTTTCGAGATCAAAACAGCTTTGCTGTGTGGTGCCGAAATCGAGATCTGAGCTCGTTTTGGCCTCCGAACGCACTATCGCAGTGCTTGTGCAGGCTATTTTGTCCTTTTGTGCCAAAGATATATACCAGTTTATGTTCGCCAGTTTAAGCGTCTCGAAGTCTGCTACAGGTCTAGCAGAACTTGTCTGGGCAGTTCTGTTCAACTTTTTGAGATACAGTCAATTTTCTGCATCAAGGTATTTTAGTCACCGGCCATGGCTGAAAGCAGCGATGTATTCCGTATGTTGGCTGTTGAGGATAAGTTGGATGGTACCAACTACCCATTATGGGCTTATATGATGCGACATGTACTGGTTGCAAAAGGATTGTTGAACATTGTGCATGGTGTTGAAAGACGTCCTGTTACACCTGTAACGACAGGTACTGCAAATACAGGAGTTGGAGCTGATGAAGATGGTGTCGAAGATGATATTCCGCAGATTCCTGTTCGTGCTGTTGTTTCTGTTGCACCTACTGCAGAGCAGATTCGTTGGGATGGCAGAGATGCCCAAGCACATGCATTGATAGCTTTGTCTGTCAAACGTGCCATTATTCCTCACATTCGCTCTTGTAGAACAACAAACGATGCTTGGGATACACTTACCACTTTGTACCAGGCTAGGAATGAGGCTCGTGTTGCTTACCTCCGAAAACAGTTGGAGAGTGAGCACATGAATGAAGGTGATTCTATGGACAATTTTCTTACAAAGATTAAAGACCTAAAGGAACAATTGATTTCTGTTGATGAGGTTATACCAGATAGCTCACTTGTGCAGACCGTTCTGAATGGTCTTCCTGATTCATATCAGAGTTTTGCCTCTACTCTTCGGTTGATGATGAAAGGCAATCCGAATGCCTTGTCATTTGAGGAATTAGTCTCTGTTCTGTTGCAGGAAGATCAGTCTAGGCAGAACAGGTCCATTATGTGTGTTGCAGATCAAGCTTTCCTGGGTAGTCAGAAGGGCAAAGGAAAATGGAGCTCTTCTACTAGTAAGCAGAAATCTGCAAATACTGCACAATCGAAGAACCAGGATAAAGATGAGAAGAAATCAGAAAAGCAGAAATTGTTCTGCAAGTACTGTAAAGGAAATGATCATATTATAAAGAACTGTCCAAAACTGGCTGCTAAAGAGGCAAAGAACAAAGAGGCTGGAATGGTTGTTGCAGAGGCCTCTACACCAAAAACAGAGTCTGCAAATCTTGTGCAGGAAGAAGAATGGGCGTTTACTACTGTCTGCAGTTTTGACCCATCTTCTCATGATCAATGCATGTCTGCAGTAGACTCAGATGTTTGGTACTTTGACAGTGGGGCGACCAAACATATTACCTCGCAGCGCAATTTCTTCTCTTCACTCGAGCCTGCCCCTATAGGGAATACTGTCACATGCGCCAATAACTCCTCTTATCCTGTTATGGGAGTTGGTAAGATCATTCTGACTACTGCTGATGGTAATTCTTTCACTTTGTCAGATGCTTTATTTGTGCCAGGGATAAAAAAGAACCTGTTTCAGTTTCTGCATTAGCCAAGATTGGCTTGGTTGTGAAATTCGTTGATGATAGGTGTACAGTCCATGATCTCTCAAATGGCGATGTGATTATTGCTTCTGGCATTTTATGTTGTGGGCTGTATAAGCACATAGACTATGAAAGATCTGTGAATGATTCGGCATGTGCAGTTCATGATTCTCAGGCTATGTCAGATGCAAAGCTTTGGCATGCACGCTTTGGTCATCTGAATTTTGCTAGTTTGTTACGCCTGCAGAAATCTGAAATGGTGTCCTCTTTGCCCAAACTTGAGGCACCTAGAAAACATGTTTGTGAAGGCTGTATTTTGGGCAAAATGCAACGTTCTTCCTTTCCAAAAGATGGTTCAGTTCGGGCTACGCAGAAATTGCAGCTTGTACATAGTGATGTCTGTGGTCCTATGCAGACACCCTCTTTTGGAAATTACCTTTACTTCGTGACTTTCATTGATGATTTTTCCAAGCATGCATGGGTATATCCACTCAAAGCAAATTTCGAAGTGTTCATGTGCTTCAAACAGTTTTTGGTTTTGGCTGAAAATCTGTCAGCATGTAAAATGGGCACCCTCCGTTTTCATCGAGGGGGGGAATATATGTCTTCAGATTTTAATGCATTTCTGGCTGAACGTGGGATAAAACACCAGTGTACAGTGCCGTATACACCTCAACAGAATGGATTTGCTGAACGAAAGAACAGGTCACTCATGGAGATGGCGAGGTGCATGGTCAAAAGTCAGGCTTTACCACATAGTTTCTGGCTTGAGGCTGTCATGTGTGCAGCATATGTACTGAACAGGTGTCCCACTAAAGCGTTGCACTCTATCACTCCATATGAGGCTTGGCATGACCGCAAGCCATCTGTTGCTCATCTGCGTGTTTTTGGTTGTTTGGCATATGCATTAGTGCCTGAACAACATCGCAGAAAATTGGATGATAAGGCAGTAAAATGTATTTTTGTTGGGTACAATTCTGAAAGTAAAGGCTATCGTCTGTATCATCCACAGACTAAACGCATTCTGGTTAGTTGTGATGTTGTCTTTGTGGAAGATGCTATTCAGCCATTGCTTTCATGTACTAAGGAGACATCTGTTAGCTCCAAAGACATGTATGATACTTTGATGCCTCTTTTTACAAGTGGACAGGCTAGTGCTGGTCCTAATGAGGCAACTTCTCAGCCTTTGCAGGTTTCATATGATGATGCAGATCATTCCATTTCTGATGCAGATTTACATGATGCACTTGTTGATGAGAGAGCTGATATTGAGCAGGCAAAAACTATGCCCAAATGGCTGGTGCAGACTTTGCGTGACAGCAAATTAGATGCATCTTTGTCATATCGTACTCGTTCAGGCTCTCATAGTGCCTCCTTTGCATCAGATTTCTATGCTATGGCTGCATCTAGTCTCTGTGATGAGAATGAGCCTGTTTCTTTTGATGAAGCACAAAATTCAAAAAATTGGATGGCTGCTATGCAATCTGAATATGAAGCTATAATGAAGAATGGTACATGGTCTTTATGTGACTTGCCTCCTGGCAAGAAGGCCATTGGCACTAAGTGGGTATACAAGTTGAAGCGTAAACCTGATGGTACAGTTGACAGGTATAAGGCTAGGCTTGTTGCAAAGGGTTATGCACAGGAAAGAGGCATTGATTTTGATGAGACCTTTGCACCTACATGCCGTATGACTACTGTTCGGAGCATTTGTGCACTTGCAGCCCATCATGGTTGGAATGTACATCAGTTGGACATTAAAACAGCATTTCTGAATGGTGACTTGCATGAAGAAGTGTATGTTTTTCAGCCCCGTGGCTTTGTGCAGAAAGGGCATGAAAACCAGGTTTGCAGGTTAAAGAAGGCATTATATGGTTTAAAGCAAGCACCACGTGCTTGGTATGAGAAGATACATGCCTATCTGATTGCACATGGTTTTGAGAGCAGTCCAACTGAAAGCACCTTATATGTTAAACGTGCTAATGATGTGCTTCTGATCATTGTTGTCTATGTTGATGACATGCTGCTCACTGGTCCTATTGAGACACATATTGCTGATTTTAAGGCTGATTTGCATGCCTCATTTGAGATGTCTGATTTGGGGCATTTGCATCACTATTTGGGCATTCAGTTTATGCACGTTGATGGTGGAATGGCTTTGTGTCAAATGAAATATATTGACACATTATTGCAGCATTTTGGCCTTGAAGACTGTAAGCCTATTGCCACTCCTATGGAGACAGGTTTACGATTGAGTCTTCATGATGCTGGAGATGCATTTGATGCTGTTTCTATCAGCATGCTGTTGGATGCTTGATTTACTTATGCATTACTCGGCCATATATTCAGTTTGTTGTCTCACAGATGAGCAGGTTTATGCATTGCCCAAGAGTCACGCATTGGAAAGCGGTTAAGCGCATCTTTCGCTACTTGAGTGGTACTCGGCTACTTGGGTTGTTTTATCCCAAGGGGGGATCACTACCGCCAGATTTGCATGCTTTTTCTGACTCAGATTGGGCTGGTTGCTATGACACTCGTGTGCCCACCAGTGGTTTTTGCTTCATGCTTGGTAGCTCATGTATATCTTGGTTGAGCAAGAAGCAGCCTACTGTGGCCACTTCCAGTTGTGAGGCTGAGTATAGGGCAGCTTTCACAGCGACTATTGAGTGTGTGTGGCTCAGACGCCTTATGGCTGATTTGGGTGTTGGCCAGTCTTCTGCCACCACCATCTTCACTGACAGTCAGAGCGCATTGGCAGTTGCGAGGAACCCTGTGTTCCATGCATGCACTAAGCACATTGAGGTGCATTATCACTATGTCAGGGAGAGGTTCTCTGCTGGGGAGATCAGCTTGGCATATGTGCCCACGCAGGAGAACATTGCAGACCTTTTCACGAAGGCTCTACCTAGGGAGAAGTTTGAAGCTTTCCGCAAAGCTTTGGGCTTACTTCCTTTTGTGGAGTGATTTCCACATAGCTTGGCACTTCCTTATACATGAGTGCCAGCTCCTTGTTCACCGCATCACTCCCAGGGGGGATTTGTTGATATATTTAGGTAGTGATGTGTGTGAACACTCTAGGACCGCCGGGGCACTTTTTTCCCTCTTTAGGAGGTTTTTTTCCCCTGGCTTGTATATACGCCTATTGCCCTAATGGGCTATGTATCTTTGTACATTCTCTAGTAATACATTCAATATTGTGTGTTTTTGCTCCAAGCTTCTTCTTCTTCCTTGTGCTGTTCGCGTGCTTCTGCAGACGTCTATCTCCAACATCTAAGACCCTTAGAGACATACAAAATCAACACAATCAATTATGGGTTCCAAAATCCATTCTCAGGCTCACTATACACCGATCAAAATGAAGTCCAAGAATCGAGCATCATGAAAACACAAGCATGCTAACACATCAAAGAAAAAGCAACCACACCAATGAATACCCAATATTATTAAAAAATTGCATACATAAAAAGTCTCAATCTCAATCAAATAACACATCACGTAATATGTGGGTTTTGAAGAGATGTACCATTCCTCTTTCTAATCCCATAGTCACTTCTGCACCGATCATTGAACAAAAGAAACCACTCACCACCTATATTTTGCTTTATATAAAATATGATGCACTTCAAGTACGCATCAAATATATGGCCATATTCCATGGAATGGTATATGACATGGTTGTTGATCTCCCATGCACAAGAGTGATATCTTGTAATGTGAGGACCCATATCACCTCTAATACTTGATTTTCGTACTCATGTTTCCTTTCATGTGACCTCACAGATAAGAACATACAAGCTACAATAGAAGTGGCATTTGAATGTTCAACTTAATAGTTTAGCGAATTACAAGACACACAACGAGGAAAATTGAAGTTGATAACTATCTTCTTCAAGAGATACATGCTAATCAGTGGACAATTTAGCTTGCTAAGGAAAGGGAATTACAATGCTTTTCATGGAGTAATTATTTTCAAAAGATTATGTCCTATCAAGTGTCCATTCTTTGAACACTCGAGCAGTTCTCTTCAACATGTATTTGATGATGCTGATGTTTTTTGAGTATAGTTCTCAAGACCATCTACATAGACACAATTCATGGATTATCATAGAAGATCAAGTAGTGCAACTCTTAGAGATGCACATTATGAATGTGTTATTTGTTGAAATTTTGTCATAAATAGGTATCTTGATCTACCTTCCAACCTACTACAACCAATAGGGAGGGGGATCCATGCATCATCAGGTGTCATTTTTCTTATATACATATCATATGCCTTATCACGACTAGTAAAAAAAAAAGAAAAGAAAGAAAAAAGTAAAAGAAAAAGAAAAATTCCCATCCCCATAGATTAGGCATCCTCTTTATTGGATAGCCCTTAGGCACATTGATCAAGACCTGCATCTTTCACATATTTTTTGAATAAGGGAATCCAAAGTTGCAGTTTCGTAGGGCCACCCTACAAGATTGTGCATCAGACACAGTTTCTTGAAATCCATGCACTGCACTTGTTGATATATTTAGGTAGTGATGTGTGTGAACACACACTAGGACCACCAGGGCACTTTTTTCCCTCTTTAAGATTTTTTTTTTTCCCTGACTTGTATATACACTTATAAGCCTAGTGATTTACTTATCTTTGTACATTTTGGTGGTAATACATTTAGTATTGTGTGTTATGATCCAAGCTTCTTCTTCTTCCTTGTGCTATTTGCGTGCTTTTGTAGATCTCAAACTCCAACAATTGGTATCGTAGTAGATCATCACTTCATCTATGGTATCGTAGAAATTGTTGATATATTTAGGTAGTGATGTGTGTGAACACACTAGGACCGTCGGGGCACTTTTTTCCCTCTTTAGGAGGTTTTTTTCCCTCGGCTTATATATATGCCTATTGCCCTAATGGGCTACTTATCTTTGTACATTCTCTAGTAATACATTCAGTATTGTGTGTTTGTGCTCCAAGCTTCTTCTTCTTCCTTGTGCTTTTCGCGTGCTTCCGGAGACGTCTATCTCCAACAATTGGTATCAAAGCAGGTCGTCGCTTCATGTAGGGCGCTGTCGACACTCCTCCATTTGCAGTCTCAGAACACGAATTTTGGTGAGCATACTCAGCGTGTTTCTGAGCTCGTTTCGGTCTTCGAATGCACTATCGCAGCGCTTGTGCAGGCTATTTCGTCTTTTTGTGCCAAAGGTATATACCAGTTTTTGTTCGTCAATATAAGCATCTCAAAGTCTGCCACATGTCTAGCAGAATTCATCTGAGCAGTTCTGTTCAACTTTTTGAGAGACAGTCAATTTTCTGCATCAAGGTATTTTAGTCACCGGCCATGGCTGAAAGCAGTGATGTATTCCGTATATTGGTTGTTTAGGATAAGTTGGATGGTACCAACTACCCATTATGGTCTTATATGATGCGACATGTATTGGTTGCAAAAGGATTGTGGAACATTGTGCAGGGTGTTGAAAGACGTCCTGTTACACCTCTGACTACAGGTACTGCAAATACAGGTGCTGGAGCTGATGAAGATGGTGTCGAAGATGATATTTCGCAGATTCCTATTCATGCTGCTATTTCTGCTGCACCTATTGCATAGTAGATTCGCTGGGATGGCAGAGATGCAGACACATGCATTGATAGCTTTGTCTGTCAAACGTGCCATTATTCCTCACATTCGCTCTTGCAGAACAACTAAGGATGCTTGGGCTACACTTACCACATTGTACCAAGCTAGGAATGAGGCTCGTGCTACTTACCTCCGGAAACAATTGGAGAGTGAGCACATGAATGAAGGTGATTCTATGGACAGTTTCCTAACGAAGATCAAAGACTTGAAGGAACAATTGATTTCTACTGATGAGGTTATACCAAATAGCTCACTTGTGCAGACCATTCTGAATGGTCTTCCTGATTCATATTAGAGTTTTGCTTCTACTCTTTGGTTGATGATGAAAGGCAATCCAAATGCCTTATCATTTGAGGAGTTAGTCTCTGTTCAGTTGCAGGAAGATCAGTCCAGGCAAAACAGGTCCATTATGCGAGTTGCAGATCAAGCTTTCCTGGCTAGTCAGAAGGGCAAAAGAAAATGGAGCTCTTCAACTAGTAAGCAGAAATCTGCTAATTCTGCATATTCGAAGAAGGAAGATAAAGATGAGAAGAAATCAGAAAAGCAGAAATTGTTTTGTAAGTACTGTAAAGGGAATGACCATATCATAAAGAACTGTCCAAAACTGGCTGCTAAAGAGGCAAAGAAGAAAGAGGCTGGAATGGTTGTTGTAGAGGCCTCTACACCAAAAACAGAGTTTGCAAATCTTGTGCAGGAAGAAGAATGGGCGTTTACTACTGTCTGCAGTTTTGACCCATCTTCCCATGAGCAGTGCATGTCTGCAGTAGACTCAAATGTTTGGTATTTTGACAGTGGGGCGACCAAACATATTACCTCGCAACGCAGTTTCTTCTCTTCACTCGAGCCTGCCCCTATAGGGAATACTGTTACATGCGCCAACAACTCCTCTTATCCTGTTATGGGAGTTGGTAAGATCATTTTGATTACTGCTGATGGTAGTTCTTTCACTTTGTCACATGCTTTATTTGTGCCAGGGATAAAAAAGAACCTGTTTCAGTTTCTGCATTAGCCAAGATTGGCTTGGTTGTGAAATTTGTTGATGACAGGTGTACAGTTCATGATCTATCAAATGGCGATGTGATTATTGCTTCTGGCATTTTATGTCGTGGGTTGTATAAGCTCATAGACTATGAAAGATCTTTAAATGATTTGGCATGTGCAGTAAATGATTCTCAGGCTATGTCAGATGCAAAGCTTTGGCATGCACGCTTTGGTTATCTGAATTTTGCTAGTTTTCTACGCCTGCAAAAATCTGAAATGGTATCCTCGTTGCCCTAACTTGAGGCACCTAGAAAACATGTTTGTGAAGGTTGTATTTTGGGCAAAATGCAGCGTTCATCCTTTCCAAAAGATGGTTCCGTTCGGGCTACTCAGAAATTGCAGCTTGTACATAGTGATGTCTTTGGTCCTATGCAGACACCTTCTTTTGGAAATTATCTTTACTTCGTGACTTTCATTGATGATTTTTCCAGGCATGCATGGGTATATCCATTGAAGGCAAAGTCCGAAGTGTTCATGTGCTTCAAACAATTTTTGGTTTTGGCTGAAAAGCTATCAGCATGTAAAATGGGCACGCTCCGTTCTGATCGAGGGGGGGAATATATGTCTTCTAATTTTAATGCATTTCTGGCTGAACGTGGGATAAAACACCAGTGTACAGTGCCGTATACACCTCAATAGAATGGAGTTGTTGAACGAAAGAACAAATCTCTCATGGAGATGGCGAGGTGTATGGTCAAGAGTCAGGCTTTACCTCATAGTTTCTAGCTTGAGGCTGCCATGTGTGCAGCATATGTACTGAACAGGTGTCCCACTAAAGCGCTACAGTCTATCACTCCATATGAGGCTTGGCATGATTGCAAGGCATCTGTTGCTCATCTGCGTGTTTTTGGTTGTTTGGCGTATGCATTAGTTCCTGAAAAACATCGTAGAAAATTGGATGATAAAGCAGTAAAATGTATTTTTGTTGGGTATAGTTTTGAAAGTAAAGGCTATCGTCTGTATCATCCACAGACTAAACGCATTCTAGTTAGCCGTGATGTTGTTTTTGTGGAAGATGCTATTTAGCCATTGCTTTCATGTACTAAGGAGATATCTGTTAGCTCCAAAGACATGTATGATACTTTGATGCCTCTTTTTACAGGTGGACAGTCTAGTGCTAGTCCTAATGAAACATCTTCTCCGCCTTTGCAGGTTTCATGTGATGATGTGGATCATTCTTTCTGATGCAGATTTACAGGATGCACTTATTGATGACAGAGTTGATATTGAGCAGGCAAGAACTATGCCAGAATGGCTGGTGCAGACCTTGCGTGACAACAAATTAGATGCATCTTTGTCATATTGTACTCGATCAGGCTCTCATAGTGCCTCTTTTGCATCAGATTGCTATGCTATGGCTGCATCTAGTCTCTGTGATGAGAATGAGCCTGTTTCATTTGATGAAGCACAAAATTCAGAAAATTGGATGGCTGCTATGCAATCTGAATATGATGCAATAATGAAGAATGGTACTTGGTCTTTATGTGACTTGCCTCCTGGCAAGAAGGCCATTGGCACTAAGTGGGTATACAAGTTGAAGCGTAAACCTGATGGTACAGTTGACAGGTATAAGGCTAGGCTTGTTGCAAAGGGTTATGCACAGGAAAGAGGCATTGATTTTGATGAGACCTTTGCACCTACATGCCGTATGACTACTGTTCGGAGCATTTGTGCACTTGCAGCCCATCATGGTTGGAATGTACATCAGTTGGACATTAAAACAACATTTCTGAATGGTGACTTGCATGAAGAAGTGTATGTTTTTTAGCCTCGTGGCTTTGTGCAGAGAGGACATGAAAACCAAGTGTGCAGGTTAAAGAAGGCATTATATGGTTTAAAGCAAGCACCACGTGCTTGGTATGAGAAGATATATGCCTATCTGATTGCACATGGTTTTGAGAACAGTCCAACTGAAAGCACCTTATATGTTAAGCGTGCTAATGATGTGCTTCTGATCATTGTTGTCTATGTTGACGACATGCTACTCATTGGTCCTATTGAGAAGCATGTTGCTGATTTTAAGGCTGATTTACATGCCTCATTTGAGATGTCTGATTTGGGGCATTTGCATCACTATTTGGGCATTCAGTTTATGCAAGTTGATGGTGGAATGGCTTTGTGTCAAACGAAATATATTGACACATTATTGCAGCGTTTTGGCCTTGAAGACTGTAAGCCTATTGCCACTCCTATGGAGACAGGTCTACGATTGAGTCTTCATGATGCTGGAGATGCATTTGATGCTGTTCTCTATCAGCAGGCTGTTGGATGCTTGATTTACTTATGCATTACTCGGCCAGATATTCAGTTTGCTGTCTCACAGATGATCAGATTTATGCATTGCCCAGGAGTCAAGCATCATCAAGCGGTTAAGCGCATCTTTCGCTACTTGAGTGGTACTCGACTACTTGGGTTGTTCTATCCCAAGGGGGGATCACTACCGCCAGATTTGCATGCTTTTTCTGACTCAGATTGGGCTGGTTGCTATGACACTCGTGTGTCCACTAGTGGCTTTTGCTTCATGCTTGGTAGCTCATGTATATCTTGGTTGAGCAAGAAGCAGCCTACTGTGGCTACTTCCAAGTTGTGAGGCTGAGTGTAGGGCAACTTTCACAGCTACTGTTGAGTGTGTGTGGCTCAGATGCCTTATGGCTGATTTGGGTGTTGGTCAGTCCTCTGCCGCCACTTTCTTCACTGAGAGTCAGAGCGCATTGGCAGTTGCGAGGAACCTTGTGTCCATACTCGCACTAAGCACATTGAGGTGCATTATCATTATGTCAAGGAGGGGTTCTCTGTTGGGGAGATCAGCTTGGCATATGTGCCCACGTAGGAGAACATTGTAGACCTTTTCACGAAGGCTCTGCCTAGGGAGAAGTTTGAAGCTTTCCACAAAGCTTTGGGCTTACTTCCTTTTGTGGAGTGATTTCCACATAGCTCGGCACTTCCTTATACATGAGTGCCAGCTCCTTGTTCACCGCATCACTCCCAGGGGGGATTTGTTCATATATTTAGGTAGTGATGTGTGTGAACACACTAGGAGTGTCGAGGCACTTTTTTCCCTCTTTAGGAGGTTTTTTCCCCCGGCTTGTATATACGCCTATTGCCCTTATGGGCTACTTATCTTTGTACATTCTCTAGTAATACATTCAGTATTGTGTGTTTGTGCTCCAAGCTTCTTCTTCTTCCTTGTGCTATTCGCCTGCTTTCGCAGACGTCTATCTCCAACAAAAACCCCTCCGATCACAGTATCAGAATCACACAAAATTTGATGAGCATACTCAAGCTGATTAGGAGTTCAAAGCATCTTCATTTTTTGGTGTGAAAATCACAATCTGAGCTCATTTTGGCCTCCGAATGCACAATTCTAGTGCTTGTGTAGGTAATTTTGTCTTTTTTCACCAAAGATATATATAGGTTTTGGTTCACCAATATAATTGTCTCAAAGTCTACTACAAGTTTTGGAGAACTCGATAGGATAGCTTTGTTCAACTTTTTGAGATACAATCATTTTTCTACATCAGGGTATTTTAGTCTGTGGCCATGGCTGAAATTAGTGATGTATTCGGTATGTTGGTTGTTGAGGATAAGTTGGACACCAATTACCCATTATGGACTTATATGATGCATCATGTATTTGTTGCAAAAGGACTGTGGGATATTGTGCAAGGTGTTGAAAAACATCCTATTACACCTACAAACATAGTTGCTGAAGATGATGTAGATGGCAT
Organism: Ceratopteris richardii; assembly: GCA_020310875.1. Lineage (NCBI taxonomy): Eukaryota > Viridiplantae > Streptophyta > Polypodiopsida > Polypodiales > Pteridaceae > Ceratopteris > Ceratopteris richardii. The sequence goes on along the minus strand of CM035437.1, from coordinate 69,609,487 downwards.
CGAAGATGGTGATATTCTTAATGTTCCTATTCATGCTACGGTTCCTACTGCACCTACTGTAGAGCAAATTTGTTGGGATGGCAGAGATGCTCAGGCACATGCATTGATAGCCTTTTCTATCAAACGTGCCATTATTCCTCACATTTGCTCTTGTAGAATAGCTAAGGATGCTTGGGATAAACTTACCACTTTATACTAGGCAAGGAATGTGGCTCGTGTTGCTTACCTCTGAAAACAATTGGAGAGCAAGCACATGAATGAAGAAGATTCCATGGACAGTTTTTTGACAAAGATCAAAGATTTGAAGGAACAATTGATTTATTTTGATGAAGCCTTGCCTGACAGTTCACTTATATTGTTCTGAATGATCTTCCCAATTCATATCAGAGTTTTGCTTCTACTCTTCATTTGATGATGAAAGCCACTCCAAATGCCTTAACATTTGAGGAGTTAGTCTCTATTTTGTTGCAAGAAGATCGATCTAGGCAAAACAGATCCATTATGCATGTTGCAGATCAAGCTTTCCTGGCTAATTAGAAGGGCAAAGGTAAATGGAGCTCTTCTTCTAGTAAGCAAAAATCTGCTAATTCTGCACAATCAAAGAAGGATGAATAAAGAGTTGTCCAAAAGTGGCTGCTAAAGAGGTAAGGAAGAAAGAGTTTGGAATGGTTGTTGTAGAGGCCTCTACACCCAAAACAGAGTCTGGGAATCTTGTCCAGAATGAAGAATGGGCATTTGCCACTATTAGCAGTTATGACCCATCTTCTCATGAACAATGCATAAGCCTGGTGGAACAATTAACACATATGAGGCTAGGCTTGTTGCAAAGGGTTATGATAAGGAAAGAGGCATTGATTTTGATGAGACCTTTGCTCCTACATGCCGAATGACTATTGTTCGTAGCATTTGTGCACTTGCATCTCATCGTGGTTGGAATGTACATCAGTTGGACATTAAAATTGCATTTTTGAATGGTGACTTGCATGAAGAAGTGTATGATTTTCAACCCCATGGATTTGTGCAGAAAGGGCATTAAAGCAAGTGTGGAGGTTGAAAAATACATTATATGGTTTGAAGCAAGCACCACGTGCTTGGTATGAAAAGATACATGCCTATTTGGTTGCACATAGTTTTGAGAATAATCAAACTGAGAGCACCTTATATATTAAGCGTGCAAATGATGTGCTTCTCATCATTGTTGTGTATGTTGATGACATGCTGCTCATTGGTCCTCATGAAAAGCATATTGCTGATTTTAAGGCTGCTCTGCATGCCTCAAATGAGATGTCAGATTTGGGGCATTTGCATCATCATTTGTGCATTCAGTTTACGCAAGTTGATGGTGGAATAGCTTTGTGTCAAACAAAATATCTTGATACATTATTGCAGTGTTTTGGCCTTGAAGACTATAAACCCATTGCCACTCCTATGGAGACAGGTGTATGATTGAGTCTTCATGATGTTGGAGATGCATTTGATGCTATTCTCTATTAGGAGGTTGTTGGATGATTGATTTACTTATGCATTACTTAGCCAGATATTTAGTTTGCTGTCTCATAAATGAGAAGGTTTATGCATTGCCCAGGTGGTTAAGCGCATATTTTGCTACCTGAGTGGTAGCCGACTACTTGGATTGTTTTATCCCAAGGGGGGATCACTATCGCTAGATTTACATGCTTTTTTGACTCTGACTTGGCTGGTTGCAATGACATTGGTGTGTCTACCAATGGCTATTGCTTCATGCTTGGTAGCTCATGTATATCTTGGTTGAGCAAGAAGCAACCTACTATGGCCATTTCCAATTGTCAGGATGAGTATAGGGTAGATTTCATAGTGACTGTTGAGTGTGTGTGGCTCAGACACCTTATGACTAATTTGGGTGTTGGTCAGTCTTCTGCCACCACCATCTTCACTGAGAATCAGAGTGCATTAGCAATTGCGAGGAACTTGTGTTCCATGGTCACTAAGCACATTGAGGTGCACTATCATTATGTTAGGGAGAGGTTCTCTGTTGGAGAGATCAGTTTGGCATATGTGCCCACACAAGAGAACATTGCAGACCTTTTCACAAAGGCTTTGCCTAGGGAGAAGTTTGAAGCTTTTCACAAATCTTTGGGCTTACTTCCTTTTGTGGATTGATTCCACATAGCTGGGCATTTCCTTATGCCAACTCCTTGTTCACCGCATCACTCCCAGGGGGGATTTTGTTGATATATTTAGGTAGTGATGTGTGTGAATACACTAGGACCACGGGGGCACTTTTTTTCCCTCTTTAGGAGGTCTTTTTCCTACCGACTTGTATATATGCCTATAACCCTAACGGGTTATTTATCTTTGTATATTCTAGTGGTAATACATTTAGTATTGTGTGTTGTGCTCCAAGCTTCTACTTCTTCCTTGTGTTGTTCGCGTGTTTCCATAGATCTCAAACTCCAATAGCACTATGTAACCCTCCTATGACTACTTCCAAAATTTGATGCTAATAATTTTTCATTCATGTTTTTAAGTTTTGGAAGTAGCTTCATTTTCTTTTTATTTATCACAACGCACACAACCCTTGAACGCCAACCCAACTTATCTTTATTTTTTTCCTTTTTTCATTCATATTCGTTTTTTTTTGAAGTGTCACAATTCACTCGTGCACACTCTTATTTTGCAATCTTTTGTTTTCTTTTAGCACATGCTTTTTCTTTTTGAGGGTAGACATAAAACATTTTAAAAATAAAAAATAATATAAAAAAAGCTACAATCCATCCTTTTTAGAGATTTTTCATGTGCCAACTACTACGACGCCAAGATTCAAGACCTAATATCTATGCATCAATGCCCATACTCATCTTGCATGCAATAAAGATGTCTATCATAGATGATAGAAAGTAGAGCCTAAAAATAATCTGAGAAAGCAATCAAATCTCAATTAGAGGATGAAGAGAGTAGTAAAAGGGAATCGCAACCATAGAAGTAAAGGAGAACGTAGCCTACTAATTTTTTCAATCTCAAATCCTTCCTCACATTAGAATATCCCCATTTTTTACCCAAAATATATGTAAAAATGCTAATTTTTGGTATAAATTTCTATTTTTAACAATAATTGATTGCACACGGTAGAAGTCGGGTAGTACTCAAGTTTCATGGGCATAAGTAGAATAGTCACACCCAATTTCATAATTTTTTTCATATTGTTTAAGCCCCTAGTTTGTTTATGGACACTATGTTTAAAATTAGGCCAAACACTATAGTGTGGATAGAGCTCTTAAAAAAACTATATAAGTGAAAGAGCTCTCATTTGTAAGGGTGCTAAGTTAGAGCTGACAACTCTTTTAGACTTTGTAGATTCTTGGAGCACATTGCCTCTTGCCTACTCATCAGTGTGTCTGCATGCATGCATGTATGCACTTGTGTTTGTGCTTGTCTCTCTCTTGTTGTACTACCATCTTGCGTTGTATAGTCTTCATACCACTCATTAGTCGTTCCATGGATTTGACATTTCTTTATTATGTTTGCATGTGGGCTATGATGACATGGGCCATAGAAAAAACCCTTGTATTTTTATCTGCCCTTGTACAAATCCCTTTAAATTTTGTAGCAAGAAGATTTGCATATATTAAAGGCTTTGCTAGATTAAAAAAAAATTATAGGGACGAGTCTTCCCTCAAAAGTCTTGCAAGAAAGAAGAGTTTTAGAGTTTTGTTTTTATTTTTTAGGACCTTTATCAAATAAAAAATAAAACTTCTTGCAAGAATCCTATATAAAGGCCAAGGCCTCACTTATAAGGATACTTTTGGTGGAATGAAGTTGTGACTTTGAGAAAGATCTTATGCACAATTTTTTGAGAGAGAAAGAAAGAGTAAGAAAATATAGAGCAATCAGATGCATGGTCTCCATAGCCAACATAGAGAGAGAGAGAGAGACAGAGAGAGAATAAGCTCTATGTAGCTCTTGGAACATCTAGCTACATCAAAGATATAGGGAGAAAAAATGTCATTAACCATATAGGGGCAAAAGGAGAATTTGCCTCTGATGATGGTTTTTGAATTTTCATGTGGGACGATCACATCCATAGTTTGACATTATTCATGATGCCAAACTCATTGTTGAGTTGCCTTATTTCTACTCGTTCCTAGTCATGCACATTTTAAGCAAGGATTTTAAACTATAGAATCCCCACAACATGAATGATTCACAAGGAGTCTTGAGTCATAAGTTAATTACACATTTAGAAATATTCCTTTCCCATATATCTTTGATTTCATTCTCTTTGACCCAATTTTTTTATTCCTTCAAAGCTCATACTAAAAATTTATTTTCTGTTGAGGTGGAACAATTATTGAAGCACACTCATAAGTTCTTTTTCTTGCATCTCTCTTGGCACTAAGCACCATTATACTTCAAAAATCAAGCATAAATTGAAATTCTTTGTAAATTTTACTCCTTACCTTAAGGGATCACTTTGCATTTCCTAGGGGTTACTTTTGAGGGTACCATGCCTCAAGTTTGGTAGACCATTTAGCAAGAAGTGCCACATATTTTGTAACTCAAGAATAAAAGAAGAAACTATTTTGTGTGTGCATTTGTGGGTTGGAGGCTAGTCTAAGCCCAACCATGAACCTTCTCAAGATCCCAATCCTACTCTAAGGATATCTTGGTGTGCAATGGGCTACTCTTAGCCCTCTCTCTACATTGACTCATCTTGTTTTTGGCACCAAGGCTACTCTAAGCCTTCCATTTTTTTTGAAATTTGTGGATATTTTCAAGTGATATTTTTTGCACACAACGTGTCTTTGGCATGTGTTATTAAACACTTACAAAATGTTATTTTTACTCTTGAAGGCATAGGTGAATGTGCTTTTTAGCACTTCTCCGCATCCTCTCTTGTCAATGAAGTGTTATTCAACACTTGGCACTTATTTTTGCCAATTGCAAGCACATGTTCAATTGTTCAAGCTTTCAAGATCATCTCCAAGTTTTATAATGTCCAAGAAAGAAGCAAGCATGTCATCCATGGCAAGTTATTTACCGTCCTTTATGCCCATGTTTATGACTAAGGAAGAATGCTTAGATGGCCATAACTATAACCTTTGGAAAGATATAATGCAAGCATATGTATGCAAATCTACCCCATGAAGTTGTAGATGGGTTAGAACTTGAACCTGATAAGGTCAAAGATTTATTGTCTTGGAGTACTTGGAATGTCAAGGACAAAATAACAATAGGACGAATTCTTCTAGCATGTGATTGTTGATATATTTAGATAGTGATGTGTGTGAACACTCTAAGACCGTCGGGGCACTTTTTTCCCTCTTGAGAAGGTTTTTTTCCCCTGGCTTATATATACACCTATTGCCCTAACATACTACTTATCTTTGTACATTCTAGTGGTAATACATTCATTGTTGCGTGTTGTGCTCCAAGCTTCTTCTTCTTCCTCGTGTTGTTTGCATGCTTTCACATATGTCTAACTCCAACAATCGGTATCAAAGCAGGTCACCACTTCATCTAGGGTGTTGTCTACATGTCTCTGATTGCAGTCTCAAAATCGCACGAAATTTGATAAGCATACTCAGGGTGTTTCAGAGATCAAAACAGGTTCACTATGTGGTGCCGAAATCGCGATCTGAGCTCGTTTTGGCCTCCGAACGCACTATCACAGTTCTTGTGTATGCTATTTCATTTTTTTGTGCCAAAGATATATACTAGTTTTGGTTCACCAGTATAAGCATCTTGAAGTCTGCTACAGGTCCTGCAAAACTCGTTTGGGTAGTGTGCTCAACTTTTTCAAATACATTCATTTTTCTGCATCAAGGTATTTTAGTCAGTGGCCATGTCTAAAAGAAGTGATGTATTTTGTATGTTGGCTATTGAGGATAACTTGGATGGTATGAATTACCCATTATGGGCTTATATGATGCATCATGTATTGGTCACAAAAGGACTACAGAATATTGTGCAGGGTGTTGAAAGACATCCTGTTACACCTGTGGATACAGGTACTGCAAATACAGGTGCTGGAGCTGATGGAGATGGTGTCGAAGATGATGATATTCTAAAGATTCCTATTCATGCTACTGTTTGTGTTGCACCTACTCTAGAGAAAATTTTTTGGGATGGCAGAGATGCTCAGGCACATGCATTGGAAGCTTTGTCTGTCAAACGTGCCATTATTCCTCACATTTGCTCTTGTAGAATAGCTAAGGATGCTTGGGATACACTTAACACATTGTACTAGGCTAGGAATGAGGCTCGTGTTGCTTACCTCCAAAAACAATTGGAGAGTGAGCACATGAATGAAGGTGATTCTATGGACAGTTTTCTCTCAAAGCTCAAAGATTTGAAATGAACAGTTGATTTCTGCTGATGAAGTTATACCAGATAGCTCACTCGTGCAGACCATTTTGAATGGTCTTCTGACTCATATCAGAGTTTTGCTTCTACTCTTCGTTTGATGATGAACGGCAATCCAAATGCCTTGTCATTTGAGGATTTAGTCTCTGTTATGTTGCAGGAAGATCAGTATAGGCAGAACAAGTCTATTATGCATGCTGCAAATCAAGCTTTCCTAGCTAGTCAGAAGGGCAAAGGAAAATGGAGCTCTTCTACTAGTAAGCAGAAATCTGCAAATGCAGCACATTTGAAGAAGGAAGACAAAGATGAGAAGAGATCAGAGAAGCAGAAATTGTTTTGCAAATACTCTAGAGCAAATGATCATGTCATACGGAGTTGTCCAAAACTGGCTGCTAAAGAGGCAAAGAAGAAAGAGTCCGGAATGGTTATTACGGAGGCCTCTACATCGAAAACAGAGTCTACTAATCTTGTGCAGGATAAAGAATGGGTGTTTACTACTATTTGTAGTTTTGACCCATCTTCTCATGAACACTGCATGTGTATCGTAGACTCAGATGTTTGGTACTTTGATAGTGGGGTGACCAAACATATTACCTCGCAACGTAGTTTCTTCTCTTCACTCGAGCATGCCCCTACAGGGAATACTGTTACATGGCCAACAACTCCTCTTATCCTGCTATGGGAGTTGGTAAGATCATTCTGTTTACTACTGATGGTAGTCCTTTCACTTTGTCAGACGCTTTGTTTGTGCCAAGGATCAGGAAAAATTATTTATTAGTTTCTACATTAGCCAAGATTGGCTTTGTTGTGAAATTTGTTGATGATAGATGTACAATTCATGATGTGTCAAATGGCGACATCATTATTGCTTCTGGCATTTTATGTCGTGGGATGTATAAGCTCATAGACTATGAAAGATATGTAAATGATTTGGCATGTGCAATACATGATTCTCAGGATATGTCAGATGCAAAGCTTTGGCATGCATGCTTTGGTCATTTGAATTTTGCTAGTTTGCTACGCCTACAAAAATATGAAATGGTGTCCTCTTTGCCCAAACTTGAGGCACCCAGAAAACATGTTTGTGAAGGCTGTATTTTGGGCAAAATGGAGTGTTCCTCCTTTCCAAAAGATGGTTCAATTCAAGCTACTCATAAATTGTAGCTTGTACATAGTGATGTCTGTAGTCCTATGCAGACACCTTCTTTTAGGAACTATCTTTACTTCGTGACTTTCATCGATGATTTTTCCAGGCATGCATGGGTATATCCATTGAAGGCAAAGTCCAAAGTGTTTATGTGCTTCAAAGAGTTTCTGGTTATGGCTGAAAATCTGTTAGCATGTAAAATGGGCATCCTCTATTCTGATCGAGGGGGAGGGGATATATGTCTTTTGACTTTAATGCATTTCTGGCTGAACGTGGGATAAAACATCAGTGTACAGTGCCGTATACACCTCAACAAAATGGGATTGCTGAATGGAAGAACAGATCACTCATGGAGATGGCGAGGTGTATGGTCAAGAGTCAGGCTTTACCACATAATTGTAGGCTTGAGGCTGTCATGTATGCAGCATATGTACTTAAGGGGTGTCCCACTAAAGCGCTTCAGTCTATCACTCCATATGAGGCTTGGCATGGTCGCAAGCCATCTGTTTCTCATCTACATGTTTTTGGTTGTTTGGCATATGCATTAGTTCCTAAACAACATCGTGAAAATTGGATGATAAAGCAGTAAAATGTATTTTTGTTGGTTATAGTTCTCAAAGCAAAGGCTATCATCTATATCGTCCAGAGACTAAACACATTCTGGTTAGCCGTGATGTTGTCTTTGTGGAAGATGCTATTAAGCCCTTGCTTCCATGTACTAAGGAGATATCTGTTAGCTCCAAAGACATGTATGATACTTTGCTGCCTCTTTTTACATGTGGAAAGTCTAGTGCTGGTCTTAATGAGGTTCAAAACATCTCAGCCTTTGCAGGTTTCATGTGATCATGCAGATCATTCCATTTCTAATGCATATTTACATGATGCACTTGTTGATGAAAGAGCTGATCTTGAATAGGCAAAAACTATGCCAAAATGGCTTGTGTAGACTTTGTGTCACAACAAATTAGATGCACCTCTATCATATCGTAATCAATCAAGCTCTCATAGTGCCTCTTGTGAATCAGATTGCTATGCTATGGATGTGTCTAGTCTCTGTGATGAGAATGAGCCTGTTTCATTTGAAGAAGCACAAAATTCAAAAAATTGGATGGCTGCTATGCAATTTGAATATGATGCTATAATGAAGAATGGTACCTGGTCTTTATGTGACTTCCCTCCTGGCAAGAAGGCCATTGGCACAGAAAGAGGCATTGATTTTGATGAAACCTTTGCTCCTACTTGCTGAATGACTACTGTTCGTAGCATCTGTGCACTTGCAACTCATCATGGTTGGAATGTACATCAATTGGACATTAAAACAAGATTTATGAATGGTGACTTGCATGAAGAAGTGTATGTTTTTCAGCCCCGTGGCTTTGTGCAGAAAGTTCATGAAAACCAGGTGTGCAGGTTAAAGAAGGCATTATATGGTTTAAAGCAAGCACCACAATCTTGGTATGAAAAGACACATGCTTATCTGATTGGACATGGTTTTGAGAATAGTCCAACTGAAAGCACCTTATATGTTAAGCATGCTAATGATGTGCTTCTAATCATCTTGGTGTATGTTGATGACATGCTTCTCACTGGTCCTCATGAGAAATATATTGCTAATTTCAAGGCTGATTTACATGCCTCATTTGAGATGTCTCATTTGGGGCATTTGCATCATTATTTGGGCATTTAGTTTATGCATGTTGATGGTGGAATGGCTTTGTGTCAAACAAAATATATTGACACATTATTGCAATGTTTTGGCCTTGAAGACTATAAGCCTATTGCCACTCCTATGGAGACATGTTTACGATTGAGTCTTCATGATGTTGGAGATGCATTTGATGCTGTTCTCTATCAGCAGGCTGTTGGATGCTTGATTTACTTATGCATTACTCGACCAGATATTCAATTTGCTGTCTCACATATGAGCAGTTTATGCATTGCTGAGGTGTCAAGCATTGGCAGGTGGTTAAGCGCATCTTTCACTACTTGAGTGGTACCTGGCTACTTGGTTTGTTTTATCCCAAGGGGGATCACTACCACTAGATTTGCATGCTTTTTCTGACAATGATTGGGATAGTTGCTATGACACTCGTGTGTCCACCAATGGTTTTTGCTTCATGTTTGGTAGCTCATGTATATCTTGGTTGAGCAAGAAGCAACCTACTGTGGCCACTTCTAGTTGTGAGGCTGAGTATAGGGCAACTTTCACAACGACTTTTGAGTGTGTGTGGCTCAGATGCCTTATGTCCGATTTGGGTATTTGTCAGTCTTCTACCACCACCATCCTCACTCATAGTCAGAGTGCATTGGCACTTGCGAGGAATCCTGTGTTCCATGCTTGCACTAAGCACAGTGAGGTGCATTATCATTATGTCAGGGAGAGGTTCTTTGCTGGGGAGATGAGCTTGGCATATGTGCCCACGCGAGAGAACATTGCAGATCTTTTCACAAAGGCTCTGCCTAGGGAGAAGTTTGAATCTTTCCGCAAAGCTTTGGACGTACTTCCTTTTGTGGATTGATTCCACATAGCTTGGCACTTCCTTATACATGAGTTGCAAGCTCCCAGGGGCGATTTGTTGATATATTTAGGTAGTGATGTGTGTGAACACTCTAGGAACACCAAGGCACTTTTTTCCCTCTTTAGGAGATTTTTTCCCCCAGCTTATATATATGCCTATTGCCCTAACATGCTTCTTATCTTTGTACATTCTAGTGGTAATACATTCAATGTTGTGTGTTGTGCTCCAAGCTTCTTCTTCTTCCTCGTGCTGTTCACATGCTTTCGTAGATGTCTAACTCCAACAATGATGAATTGACAAAGGGTCATATCACTGCCTCTAAGACTTCAAAAGAAGCTTGGGACACACTAGTAAGTCCATATGAAGATAAAACACCTTCAAAGATTTATGCTTTAGAGGCCGAGTTTCATAATTTTTCTATTTGTCCACAAGATACCATCACTAAGATGATAGCATAATTTGAATATTATCAAAGAAAGTTAGCACTTTGTGGACAAAAGGTCTCAAGTGAAGACATGGAAATTAGACTGCTTAACAAGCTTCCAAGGTCCTATGAAACAATTGTGGCCACTCTTTACAATAGAGGTCAAGAACTCACTTGGGAAGAAGTAAGAAGACTTTTGCTTCTCCATGAATCGAGGCAAAAGACCCAAGCTACACAAGAAACAGCTATGAGGCCAAAGCTACTTTCAATAATAGTTAAAGTAAAAAAGGCTCTCAAGAGTCTAAGGACAAGGGCAAGAAGAAGTTTACTTGCAACTTTTGTGGCAAGCTTTGACACAGAAAAATATTGCTTTAAGAAGAAAAAAAAGGACAAGTCCAAGTCTACTCCAAAAGCAGAGCATCAAAATCACTGCACAATTGAAGATATTTTTCTTACAATTGAGCACAACACACTTGCCACATCCTTTCCTAGGGATTTTTGACAATGGGCTTCATCACACTAGTGCAAGGAAAAAGAAGAATTTCATGAGTTTGAAGAGCATAAAGGCCAAGTTTATCTTGGAGATAACAAGTGCACTAAGATCCAAGGGAGAAGCAAAGTTCAAGTCACAAACTCAAAAGGTGAGACCAAGTTACTGACAGACGTGCTTTATGTACCAAGCCTTTGTAAGAATCTTCTCTGAGTGAAGGCCATTACTAAGTGCAACATGATGGTGCAATTTGATAATGCCAAAGTACAAGTCATTGATCGAGAATCCAAAGAAGTCATAGCTCAAGGATTCAAAGAAAAAGGTCTCTACAAGCTTCCACATTTCATGGAAAAAAATTCAACCTTTAGCTTGTGGCATTTCAAATTCATCTTGATAATGCCAAAGTACAAGTCATTGATCCAGAATCCAAAGAAGTCATAGCTCAAGGATTCAAAGAAAAAGGTCTCTACAAGCTTCCACATTTCATGGAAAAAAATTCAAGCTTTAGCTTGTGGCACCTCTTACTTAGAAAAGATCTCCTCAATTCATCTTCTCAAGGGTTTACCTAGGATCACACAAGTGGAATTGAGCTGCCAAGCATGTGCTAAGCAGACATTTACCCCCTTTGCCTATGGAAGAATCCATTTTCTCATCTAAACGCTTAGCATTAGTCCATGCGAATCTTTGTGTACCTATGCATAGACCATCCCTAAGTGGGTCACTTTTTTTCTTGATAGTAGATGAATTCACTAGGTACACATGTTTATTAACTTAAACATAAAGAGGATGCACTTTCTAAGTTCAAGGAGTGGTCAGAGATAGTTCAAGAAGACTTCCTAAGTTCTTTGAAGATTATTAGATAAGATGAAGACAATGGCTTTGTTAACCACAATTTTCCACGTATTTGAAGTAACAAGCTATCAAGTAGCAAGCAAAGAAGGGTACTCAGCAAGGTATTGCTCTTCAGAGGATTTGAAGTGTGAACCAAATGGCCAAGACTATGCTTCATCAAAAGAAACTTCCACTAAAGTTTTGGGGTGAAGCTGTGCATATGACAATACACATTCTTAATTGAGGGTTCTCACATGTTTTGAAGAACCAAAATCCATTTGAGGTTTACTTTCAAAAGAAACCAAGTGTGAGCTAGTTCAAAGTCTTTGGTGGCGATGCCTATGTGCAAGACCCTAATGGTGATAGGCCTAAGAAATATATTTTCATCGGTTATAATGACTATCAAAAGGCATACAAAATGTATGACCCTTAGAGTCACTTAGTTACAATTACCAGAGACTGCACTATTTTTGAAAACAACTCTAAGTGTTCATCCCTTTTGGACTCTTCTTAGAATCTGGATCCTCCCATTTCCTCTTCATAGTGGGATCATTCGACTATGAGACAGACACTCTATGTGTACCTAAGCTCACAATGTCTTAGAGACTTGCAATGAATGAGACTAAATCTCTATCATCAAGCAAGTGCATACAATGGTGGCATTGATACACTCATTTGATTATCAATATGTGAGTCTAACCCAATCAAGTGTATGAAGACATGTGCACACATGATAGTTAATGTAGGAAAGGGACACGTAATGCATGCAAGTTAGGAAAATCTACCTCACACAACACCTCTCACACAATGGTGTGTATCACAATACTTGGTTCAACAACAAACACAAACAAAAAGATTTCTCTGAGCTCCAATGCCCGAATATAATGAATAACAGGTTCATTTCAAAGATCTTGATGAGACGCATCGAATCTTAATATTTTTAGCTCAGTCCAACATTTGTGCTTCACACTATGACCAACAAAGAGAGTGGTGGGAAACACCAACTCTTGCTTCTATGCTTCCTATGCTTCACACACACCAAAACAATGAAAACAGATGGGGAAGGGGTATAAAACACCTCTAGATACACATTCCACACCTCAAACACACATACAACCTCAGGAAGAAGAAGAAGGTACATAGGCAAGAAGAAAAAAATTCAGAATTTCTCCATGTTAGCTCTTCAAACTGGCAAAATGTCTTTACAAAAGAGTCACAAGTGACTTATATACATGTGCCCTAATTTCGGTCCTTTCACATAGGAGATCGACACTTTCTCTATAAATCAATAATTTGCTACTATTGTACAAGGGTAATGTTATATTCTTCAGGGATTATGCATTAGAGGACTCCTCTAGAGTATTTAGAATGCTTCTCACTATTTTACAATGCATTTGGGGAAAAGAAAAATAGCAATTTCTCAAAATTTTTGAGGCCTACTTTTCTTTACTTCTTTCTTCTACTTCCTTGTCTTTAGTCCTCTGCAACACTCTCACCCTCTTAATCTCTATCATCCCTTGATAGGCTTCTGCAGGTTTTCATGACACATAGTTGGAGGCTTTTCTCGATGCACAACTGGTGGCTATAGATGGACCAATTATCTCAGCTCTTTCCCACTTCTTCTTCTCCAAGATGATGCTATAATTTGTTTGTATATATCTCTTTTAACTACACACCACTAGTAGGAAAGGAAGCCTTCAAGATTTAGAGGCGATTTGTTACCTTATCTGAGCCTCAGTCTGATGCTTCTGTTTCACCCTTGATATTCCTTACATTTATACACTAGGGTTGCAACATTATTGTTGTTTTTCCACACATGCATTCAATAGTAATAATAGCATCTCCCACTGTGATAAGGCTATTTTTCACCCTTTACCTCGTTTTGACAAATTAAGATGAATTTAGCAAAAAAGATGAATTCATAAGCAACTATTATGGGACTCAAATTACTTGAAATTTTCAAAATTATTTTCGAGTCGATTTCAAAAATCTTGTGAAAAATGCTTCTTTGAACATTTGTAAGTCTGGACTTGGCAAAAACATTAAGCATGAGTAACATGCCATGATAGTTAGCCTACTTGGTGTGATCGAAAGATAAAAAATTAAGGCATCTACGTCTTATTTAATGCTTCAAAAAGGTATATTTAGCATGCTTGAACACTTCACTATCAGAATCATGCTGAGTATTTTATTTGTTAGTTTTATTGTGAGATCTAGGACATGAGCATGTCTGGATAGCCAAAATTCAATTGCCTAGATCATGTACTCTTTGGTGGGCAGGTAGTTATGGGACATGCTTGATAGTAATGGAAAATTGAGCCATTGTCTATTAATAGTGGTATTCTGCTTGTTTTCCCAAAACTTTGGCCATGGTCGGCATCTTGACACTAGGAAAAAAGAAGGATTTACCCATAATAAATATGGAGCTTCTTGCCAATGCACTCACAATGTTGGATTATTTTCCAAATATCTTATCCTCCATATAGGATTGGCTTCATCAAATTCTTCTTGTGTATAATTAAAAGTAGTAGCATTAAAATTCAAATGTTGGTCCATATCCTGCTAGGTAGTTTTCTTGATATATCTATGTGTTTGCTCCTTCAGAATACTGTATGGTACTAAATGGCTTTATTATTTTATCAAGATCCCTGCTCTTTATTTTGGCTTCCTCCATTACTTGACAACTGCATCTTCAAAATTTTGGGTCATACAAGACACCAGTAATGCCCATTCTTTCTGGTCTAGCTATGCAGTGTATGGCATTGGAATTTCATCAATCCCTTGTTCACGTTGATCTTGCATTGGAGATTGCATGATGGAGGGAGAAAGAGGATGTAACTAAGTCTCCTCAGTAGCCAGATTGGTGTCTTGCACTACTGGTGTCCCCATGTTCATCTTCTCAATCACTTTATCACTCTGAATTTTCTTTAGTTGAGATTGTGAGTGTATAATTATTTGATCTTTATCGTGACTGTACCTCAGGGCTTCCTTGAGCTCTTCTTCTACTTTCATTTTTCCTTCACATAACTCTTTAAGCTGATCTACATCTTGCTTGCATTGCTCTGTGTATTGATTGATAACTTCTTTCCACTTTCCTCATAGTTGAGCCATATCTTGTGCATGTTTTGATTCCCATTGTGCATGCAATATTTGTTATGTCTTCAAATGACCTGCATATATATCTAATTGAGCTTTGAGACTTTGAATCTCATCATTTAGTGTTGATGATGCTTCAATCGTTTGATTCAATAATAGCAAAGTTATTAGTTCTTTATTTTGACTCCTTAATGAGTCAACATCTTCCATGTACCCTTTTATTTGTGTCCCTAGAATCTTGCTTCTAGTCATGAGATATGCCTTTTTCACTTCACATTGATCATATCTCCTGTGGAGCTTGATATTCTCTTTCTTCACTCTCTCATAGTTTCGCTTCATTTCATTGGCCTTATTCTTCAAGTTAACATTTTCTATGTTCAATATCCATATTGTCTTAGTTGCCAATACTAGTTATGCTTTCACTATCTCAAGCTCTTGTTAGCTCTTCAACACCTGATCTGATAAAGTTTCACGCAATGCTTTGAATTGATTTTTCTCTATATGAGCTTGTTCATACTCCTTATCAACTTCCACCAACTATTGTTGGGTGCCCATGGAACTTTGAATCATGTTCTTGACAATTGGTTTTAGTTTGTGCCATGTCCACATTCAACCATGTTTTAGGTATGACTAGAGGTTCTCCAACTAACACACCTTTGCCTTTGCTAGTATGCATTATTTCATTGAAAGGCTGCTTGATCTATAATTGGATAAGTGGCTCTTCCTCTTTTTCTTGAATAGCATTTGAACTGTTGTCTTTATGATGCACATCCATTGGTGATGGCTCTGCTATAACCCTAATAGGGATGATAGGTTCCTCAGTCTTTATTGCTATGTCTGGTTGAGCTTCTTCCTTGGGGTGGATAAAAGTTTTGCCTCCTTCTAATGCGATTCCTTGAAATTGGAGTCTAATTGAATCATTGAGTTGGATCGTACGTGTGTTATCTCTTTTAGGAGTCCTTATGATTCCTTCTTCCATTGCAGTCTCTCTCATTTCTTTTGGCTTACTAGCCACTTCTTGTTGATCCATCATCTGTTCCAATTCATCCCATCAACAATCATGATTAATCTCAATGTTTAGATGAGAATTGTTCATGGATTGTTCATCTTTCTCATTTGTTCCTGAGCATGAACTTGAATTTTCTAGGCTTTGTTCTTTATAACAAGTAATTTTTGATAATCGTTTCCCAACTTGTTTCTTCCCTTTAGCCTTGCTCATCTGCCTGTAGTGATGTCCTTGTATTGTGAGATTGAACTACCCTTCCGTGTATGTATGAGTGGCTTGGAGGGCTTCTTCTAACTCGACTTTTGTGGTGGAGGGCATTTGAGCCACAACTGATTATGTAATCGCATGAATTCTTTTGGCAAGAGATAGCCACTTCTTCAAAGTCCATCCTTCTTTTGGACCCTCACATTGCCGGTCTAGCATTTGTTCGTGTCTTACCTTGATCACCACACCATGTTTTTTCTTTGGGATTGTGATGATTTCACATACTTTGCCATGTCTGCAGTGGATGGCGTTTCTCCTAAATATTCTCTAATACTCAATGCATGATAGATGAGAATGGTCAAGTTGTACTTCCATTCAAAAGCTTCCTGATTCCCCATTTCCATTTAGCTTCAAAGAGTTGTTCTTGCACATATGGTGTTAGATTGATTTGATTTCCCATTTGCTTGACTCCATGAGATAATAGTTGGACTAATATATTTTGTGGTGTTGTGTATCTATGCATATTTGGAAAAAAAAGATATTGATGCACCAATCATACTTCTTCTTCAATATCCATCTGGTTGATGTCCATGAATGTATGCTTCTTTGCTTTATGGCATTCATCTTTTGGAGCCGTAATTCCCTCTATAACCCATCCAAATTCTTCCTTGATGAGTTCATGAGTAAAAGGAATGGTTTGCCAGTCCCCTTGTAAATCCATGAATTTAGACTTGGGTATTGATGGATTATCAGCTGTAGGATGCAACATATTCATGACTTGTGCATCTCTCAAAATCAGGCTTGTAGATAGGAAGCTTTAAGTGAGCCTTAATTCTTACTTTCGTCCAGGTATCGATCATTCTTGGATGCTCATGCAATATGAAAAAAATCCTAAATCATCATTGAAAATTGATGGCCCTGATCCATGATCCTGATGGTAATGAGGAAGAGGTGTTCACCCGCTAGTTGGTCATCTTGGAAGTAGTGATCTCTTGCCTTAGCTGCACACCCAAAGGGGAATTCATTGACCTCCAATTGTTGGGTTGCTTCAAATTCCTCGGAAGCCATTTACACTTAAACCCAATATTTTATTAATATGGGACAATATGAGAAAAAATTGATTGCTCATTGTCCCCATGCATCCAATGTCTGTCCTTCCAGTGAGTCCCCTCTCACAATAGTTGAGATGATCATGATATCTGAAGATATATATTTTTTTGATCTTTTTCATTTGCTAAAAAGAAACATAAAATGGTAAGTTGTAGCCAAAGTTGTGGTTAGTTATAGTTAGTAGAAGTCCTATGCTACTATAGTACATGTGAAGATCTACTTCCTTTGAAGGAAATGTGCACCACTAAATAGTTTAAAGAAGCCATGCACCAAATGTGAGGCCTCTTAGTGAGGCCTTACTATGCATACTCTAGGTGCATCCAGCTCATCATGAGTGCACTTTTGAAACTGCTTCTCTTGAATCTGTTTTGTTGGTGCTTTGTTTGAACACCATATTTGATATGACTTTGAAGCTTTATATTGATCTTTTTTGACTGTTTTTTGGTACGATTCTGGTAGTACATGCTTTGCTTTGATCTTCCATATATATTTTCCTTACTTGAATGGCTTCTTTGGTTACTCTGACTGTGGTAGTCTTTGATTTGCTCAAGATTTCATAGTGGTCTACTACTGGTAATTGATCTCCTTAGTTAATGCTCTCATATCTTTTTGAGTATTTTCCAATGTCTGCTTTGGAATCCAAATCGGAGTGAGTTGTCTATGAGCTTTGATGAGTTTTTTTGGTAGCCATACCTGAATTGTGCTTCAATTGACTTGCTTTGTTCTTTCTTTCATGACTGACTTTCTTTTTTCTAGGTTTGTTCGGTTGTGCCTGTTGTTGATTGCGTGTGCACTCTTGAAGTTGGTCCTTGCAAATCCATAACTACTTGATTTTCCTATTTGGTTGTAATATTTTCCTTCATTGTGGTGCACTTGTTGACAATTTTCCACATTCCTCTCTATAACAAATGACCTCCCACAGTCTAGGAAGCGAAATGTTTTGCATATGAAAAATGTGAAACATGTGGAAAATTCAAGATGAAAAGACCATGTGAAACATATCACACTTAACAAGAAATGGTGCATGATGTGGACAAGGGTGCATTGGGATTTGAAATTCATGTGTATCCAATCCTGTCCTAGAACTAGTTATTCTAGCAGAGCAAAGTCTTTACAGACCAAAAGTCTTTGTTGCATGGTGTTGTTCCCTAAATGTAGTGATAGGGTTACTTCTCCAATGCATTCAATGATATTTCCTCCAATCTCTATCATGTAGGCTTTTGTTGGAGTGAGTGGCATCTTTAACTTTTCAATTAAAGATGTATGTGCACTACTCAGAGCTGCTTCTATATCAACTAAATCCCTCTTAGGTAAGTGGACAAAAATTGTACTCCGATCCACAACATAATTATAAGTAGCAAATGGGCACATTGAGTGACCATTTGGACTGGTACAAAGTTTCATACTCAATATTTGTGATGTCGATGCTGAACACTTACTCACCATTTATCAAATTTTGGAAAGGTGAACAATCACAAAATGATATAAAAACCTTTCATGCACCATTTAAAAGTAGTAAAGGCTAGGGTAGTATTTTTCTTTATCTCCAACAATTAGAACTATAAATATTGACCTAGAATTCTACACTTAGAGATATATAACCACACTACAATGGAATAGCATCCATATGTTATAAGGGAGTCAGCTTTGAGGAGATGGTGAGAACCATCTCTTAAGCTCAGTTAGGAGGGCACACACATGAGTGCCATGTGGTACCCATGTGATGCCACATTGAGGACTCCAAGATGGTAAGTTGAAGAGGGAATCAAAGTAGGGGAGAGTGCATGGTTGGGAAGTAGATGAATAAGGAAGATCTTCGTGTGACACCGAAGGAGTACCAAGTGCCCAATGAGTCTTGATCTCGAGAATTGAGCTATCAGACTTCAAAAAATAAGGAGGTTCTTTGGGAGCCAACATTGGCATCAGAGCCAGGGGATAACCACGATGTGCATCAACAATATAGAGGCATACATACCCACAGAGGCCAAGGCATAGATCGGTTCACACTCAGTGAGGAGCATGCAAGCCTCTCTGATGGGAGGTCTTTCCCTCACCTCCTTCTTTAGGATGCTCACGAAGGGGAGAGGTTTTTACTTATGAACTCTGAAATTGGCACTATGCATAGACTTATGGGATCATTCTCTATCATTTGAGAAGCTTTCAAGCTCGAATTTCCTTGTCCAGCTAATCAGGAGGTAATAAGTGTTATTTTTGAACTCTTCTTTCTCCAATTGTGGCAAGCAAAATCTTGAGAGGAGCAATTTTGGGAAAGAATAAAGGCATGTGCATGTATATTGCATTGTGGTTATGGGAGACGGGCTATTAGAACAAGTGAAACATCTTCCAAGCATCCATTTCAAAACCTCTGAAGTACCCCCTTTATGAAGAATTGCTTTTTCACTTCCCGATCTTGACATACCCATCTTCTCCAATCCATAGTTTTGAGCTCCTATATCCAATTCGAGAGATATTTTCAAAAGAGACTAGGCGTGCACTCTCAGGCCTAGTCTTTGGTCATTTGACATTGGAATCAACTTTCTTTACTCGGATTAGCCTCGTAGCTTTCATATGTAGGTGTTGCACCACTCATTTTTGAATGGTGGGGACTGACAAGAACCAAAATTGCTTTAGTTTTGCTTAGTTTGAATATTTTGGGCTATTTCCACACACTTTTGGCATCATTTTTTATGGTATTCAGAGTTTAGACTATTCGAGCAAGACAATCATCAATGGATGATTACATGAAGACTAGGAATGAATAAGTGAATGAAAGACTCAAAGCATGAAGTCAATTGAAGAATCAAGAACAAATGTTTTGTACATTTATGTATAATCGTTTTGGAAAAACACTTAAAAAATACTTGATGTAGTGACGAGTTTATACTCACATGTATATATAAACTCATGTATAGTCGTGATATAGAAGAGAGATGAAGAATAGATGAAAAAGTAGTCAATAGATTTCAAGGTGTTCAAGAGATAGATGTGTAGAGAGTTTTCTCTTGAGTTAGCAACTCCTCTTTCCTAGAATTCTCTCAGCCTGATTATGTGGATCAGGAAAACTTTTGTACACATCTTATTCATCAAGCTATGACCAAAGTTTGATGATCTAATTCTCTTCAGGTTATGTGTATGACAAGTAGGAACATTCATATGTAGAAGTCTACAAGTGAAGTTCTCAGAATCGCACATTTTGCTGCTTAAAGATTTGCTTGGATCTCAATGCTCAGTGTAAAGTTTTTTATCTTTGAGTCTCCATTTTGGAAGGCAATTTCTAACATAGGTTTGATCTAAATGATCAAATTAGGAATCTAATAGTTCTTTTGAAGAACTAATGGTCATTGCAAGTGCGCAAAGATAATATGAATATGTGAGTATCATTTGAATGATTAAAATCAAAGTCATATGCAGAGATTGAAGTCCATTTCTGAAGTAGACTCTTGAAGATGAAGAAAACTTCATACAGAGAAGTATTTCTTAACATATATGAAAGATAATATAAAGTTTGTGTAAAGTTTGGTTTATTCTTGATATAGAGGAGTTCTTAAGTCAAGATAGATCAGACATTTGGAGAATCAAAGGTCTCCAGCAGTGGTATCAGAGCAGAAAGATCAAATCAAGGTGAAGAAAAAGCAAGGAGAACCTCGACTATTGCATATATCAAAGATCTTGTGAATTGAAGGAGCAAAGCATAAAGTTTGGAAGAAAACTTGAAGAAGAACAAATCACGAGTTCAAAGGATCAAGAAGAATTAAAGCTTCATATCAAAGGTACATTATATCACCATGAATCTTAATAATTGCAGACACAAAAGTCAAGAGATGGGAGAAAGGTTGCAGATTGACAAGCTAGATAGAGAGAACTATCCAGCATGGTCCATGAGGATGGAAGCACACCTCATGAGTGGATATTTGATATCATTTATTATAGGAGAAGAAGAAAAGCCTAAGTTTAAGGATCCAAGTGTTCCAACAAGAGAAGAACATGCATAATTGAAGAATTGGATGAAGAGAGATGCTCAAGCTAGAAACATCATTAACATGGCTGTAAATGATTATCTTCTACCACACATTAGAGGATTAGAAAGTGCAACAAATGTATGGAATGCTTAGGAAGAACATTTCCAAAACACAACCAAATCAAGGAAAGCTTCACTATGGGCTAAATTTAAAACATTTAAGAAGAAAGGTTCTCAGTCAATTTCTGATAATATTACAAGGATGAATGACATTGCAGATAGCTTGGGAGCAGTAGATGAAGAAATTGAAGAAGACAAGTTGGTAAGGCAAATACTTACAGAGCTAAGAGGAGATGAAAAGTGGAAACCTTTCATATTGTCTACAGAATTATCATTAGATCATTTTACTCTTGATCTTAATCAATTGTTAGGTATGCCAACATTTGAGTAGGACATTAAAGGAGAGAATGAAAGAGGTTCAAGTCAAGCAATGTATTCAAAGGATAAGAAGAAGAATGCTAAAGTCAAGTAGACAAATGATGAAGAAGGATCTTCAAATCAAGTAAATTTCATGAAAAGGAAGATGAATTTCAGAGGTAAAGGAAGAGGAGGTAAGTACAAAGATAATGCTAAAGCTTGTTGGATTTGTGGCAGAACAAATCATTTGGAAAATGATTGTTGGTATAACAATCAGAATGGTGGAAGTCATAATCAAAATTTCAGTCCTAGAGGAAGAGGAGGCAAAAATCAAAGAGGCAATTTCAGAGGAAGAGGTGGTAGATCCTCATATGCTAGAGAAGGTGGAAGAAGCTTTCAACCTCAATCCCATAACAACACATATTACAATTATGCTTCAGATCAGAAGGAAGACTTGACTCTTATCCTTAATGCAACTCATGAAGTAATCAATGAAGATCAAATGGTGTTTTATATTGACTCAGGATTTAGTAATCATTTGAGTGGTAATATTTCTTTAATGACTGATATGGAATCTAAAGTGAATGGACATACAGTTCAAACAGGAGATAACACCAAAGACAAAGTTGAGAGCATTGGATCAGTTAAGACAAGGAGTGGAAGTAAACTCCTAAGCAAGGTACTTTATGTTCCAACAATCCCTAAAAATTTAATACGTGTAGGGCAAATTGTTGAGAAGGGATATGAAGTCAGATTTACAAGTGATGGTGTTTATGTTGAAGATCCAAGTCAAGGATATAGAAGCATTATCACAGGGCAAAAGGAAGGAAGATTATTCACCCTCAACGTCCAAGGTAATGTGGGACATGCATTGTTTACTTATGGAAGTCAAAAGATGTCTGAATTAAATCTATGGCACAAGAGGTTAGGTCATTTTTAATGAAAGGGGAATTAAAGAAATGACAAAGAATTGTGCAGTGCTTGGTCTACCAAATATTGAAGTTCAACATATGATATACAAATGTGAGGCTTGTCAGTTAGGTAAAGCTCATAAGAAACCATACAATAAGCAAGGATAGAGGTATTCAAATATGCTTGAATTGGTTCACACAGATGTGTGGGGTCCTTCAAAGGACTATAGCATAAATGGATCAAGGTATTATGTGCTATTTGTTGATGATGCAACCAGATGGATTACTCTATATGTGATCAAGGAGAAATCTGAAGTGTTTGAGAGATTTAAACACTATCATGCCTATGCAGAAAGAATTACAGGACAAAAGCTCAAGAGATTGGGATCAGATGGAGGGGGAGAATATTTTTCAAAAGAATTTGATGATTATATGTGGAATGCAGGTATCAATGAGGTAGTTATTAACACTAACCCTATTTGTAGGCCACCTTATAGGCTTAGTGTTTCTCAACATGAGAAGGTAGATAAGCAACTATAGGATTATTTAGATAAAGGATTCATTAGACCTAGTAACTCACCTTTGGCATCATCAATGATCCTGGTTAAGAAGAAGGATAGCTTTATGAGATTATGCATATATTATAGAGCACTAAACAAGGTGACTATCAAAAATAGGTTTCCAATGCCTAGGTTGGAAGACCTATTTGATCAGTTACGTCAAGCTAGGTATTTTACCAAGCTGACCTTAGATCAGGGTATCATCAGATTAGGATTAGGGTAGAGGATGTCCCTAAAATTGCATTTAGGACTAGATATGGGCACTATGAATTCTTGGTGATGCATTTTGGTCTCACCGATGCTCCTTCCACTTTCATGAAGCTCATGAATAGTGTGTTACGATGTTATCTAGGTAGTTTGTAGTAGATTTTGTAGATGATATTCTAATCTATAGTAGATCTATACAAGAACACTTGGAACACTTGAGAAAAGTATTCCAAGTGTTAAGGGAAAATTCACTCTTTGCTAAGGAGTCAAAGTGTGAAATTTTCAAAACAAAGATTAGATACCTTGGGCATATATTCTCCCAAAATGGAATCCAAATGGATCCTAAAAAAGTAAGGGCTATCATGGAATGACCACTTCCCAAGAACCTGGAAGAGTTGCAGATCTTCCTAGGTTTATCAATATTTTATCAAAGATTCATTAAAAATTATGACAAAATTGTTGTCCCCATGATGGAATAGCTTAAAGGGAAATGGAAATCCTTTCACTGGGGAGACGAACAAAAGAAATGTATGGATAAATTGAAAGTAGCAATTGCTACATCTCCACTTTTGCATATAGCAGATCATGCTATTGGAGCAGTTTTAATTCAGGATAGCCGACCAGTAGCTTTTGAGAGTAAGAAACTAGGACCTGCTTAGAAGAATTACTTCTTCTATGAGAAGGAGTCATATGCAATTGTCCATGCTTCAAAGAAGTGGTGTCATTACCTATATGGTGCCAGAGTCACGATAGTGTTTGATCAAGAGATAATTAAGTGGCTCTCTAATCAAACAAACCTTAGAGGTCATAAGGCTCAATGGGCAAAGACCCTTTAGGAGTTTGATTATGAGCTTAGGTATAGGAAAGGAAATTTTAATGTGGTGGCCGATTCACTTAGTCGCATGCCTATGCTCAATAGACTGAGTTTTACTTAGATCACTCGTGCGCCACTCGAGTCCATTAGGGGAAACTGTAGGCTTGATCCTGCATACTTTGAGATTTGGGAAGCCATAGAGAAAGGGGATCATGATACACAGCTTTCTAATGAGGATGGAGTATCAACGGGTACTCAAGAAGGATTCAAGTGGAAGAATTACACTGTCCATGATGGGTATTTGTTATATAAGGGTAAGGTGTGTGTCCCTAGAGATCTTGAGATGAGACGACACATTTTGTACGAGTTTCATGACACACCTAGTGCAGGACACCCAAGAGTTAACAAGACTTATGATCTTGTTAAGAGGCAGTTTTACTTGTCTAGACTTCATAAGGGCATCATAGAGTATGTGCTTAAGTGCACTAAATGCTAGATCAATAAAGTTGAAAGGTTAAGGATTGGAGGATTACTACACCCATTGCACATTCCCAATGGGACTTGGGAGAGTATCTCCATGGATTTCATAGTTGGATTACCTAAGATGCAGAGAGAACACGACTCTATCTAGGCAATTGTGGATAGGTTAATCAAAATGGCTAGGTTTATTTTGACACGTACTACAACGAAGACACATGAGTTGGCCATATATTTGTAGAGAATCTATACTGGCTATATGGTCTTCCTTTAGACATGGTTCCTGATCGTCATAGGAAGTTTACTAGCCACTTTTGGAGAGCAATCTTCAAAAGGTTGGACACAAAACTTAGCATGAGTATGGCCAAGCATCCATAGTCCGATGGGCAAACAAAGAAGGTTAACCAAATCCTAGAGAATACCCTTCGAGCATATGTGAATGAAAGGCAAACTAATTGGGAAGAGTACTTACCTATATTAGAGTTTTCATATAATAGTGCCAAGCACTCTTCCATCGGGCATAGTCCATTTATGCTTATGTATGGGTTTCAGCCAAGAGCTCTTTATGCAATATGATTGTAGAATGAGAAAGTTCAAGCCACAAAGGACTTCTTGGAAGAGATGAATGATATGCATAGGCTTGCTAAGGATAGTATTAGGAGAGCTCAGGACAGGGCTAGAGCCTATGTTGACCCTCAAAGGAGAGACATCAACTTTGAGGTAGAAGAGCAAGTCTATCTTAGAGTTCCATCTAGATCTGAAACCATGAAGATGGGAACTTACCCAAAACTATCTCCTAGGTATTGTGGACCTTTCCCAATACTTAAGAGAATAGGAAAGATGGCTTACCAATTCCAATTTCCAGAAAATAGCCAGATCCATCCAATTTTTCATGTTAGTCAGCTTAAGAAAAGGCTGGCTGAATCTGACAACCTCATTCCAGACAGTGAGGTAGTAGAGCCTATTTCTGTTCAATCTGTTCCACATGAGCATGAGAGCATACTATGCACTCAAGAAAAACAAACAAGAAGTCACTTATATAAAGAGTGTCTAGTAAAGTGGAAAGATAGTTCAGAAGATAGTGCCACATGGGAGCAGGTTAGTACCCTTCATAGATAGTTTCCCAGCTTTAGATTACCTTCACAAGAGTCTTCGTAAGGGGAAACAACACGGAGATATAACTACGTACATCGGATACATGGGGATATAGTGGGCATACTGTTCCATTGATTCTCTCTTTGTGTGAGACTTTCCAATCCCATTTTTGAGGACAAAAATGGAGCCGAGGGGAAGGAAATGTTATAAGGGAGTCACCTTTGAGGAGATGGTGAGAACCATCTCTGAAGCTCAATTAAGAGGGCACGCACATGAGTGCCATGTGGCACCCATGTGTGATGTCACATTGAGGACTCCAAGATGGTAAGTTGAAGAGGGAATCAAAGTAGGGGAGTTGAGCTATCAGACCTAAAAAAATAAGGAGTTCCTCAAGGAGCCAACACAAGGAAATGGATGAGGTTTCATTGCATAGTGTACATTCTAGTGATGCATCTTGGATCCATGAAGATACACACGACTATAGGACCCCATGGACAATTGGATGAAATGATACATGTGCCCAAGCATGCAACATTGCAAGCAACATTTATTACCAATATTCACTTGTCATATTTTCCTATTGTATAGTGGAAGAAGATCGAAATATTTAGTGTCTCGACATACCTTGGATTTATGGGTAGACACTGTTTTAAGATTCAAACATTGTAGAACCTACAAAGTTTAGGGGTATGTTGGCCAAACATGGAAAAGGATATACATTTTTAAATTGCACATGGGAAGCTTGTAAGATTAAATTCCCTATAGAAATTGTGAAATGCCCATAGACTCATGATGGTGTAAACAAATTTTTGGTTATATAAGGTATCAAACTCCTCTAGAAGGAATAATCACATCAAAGAGAATAATTCTAGAGGAGGAGAGTAAAGATTATGCCCTAATCAGAAAACAAAGGCAGCTCACTTAGAATGTATTAGATCCTACATGCCAAAAGAAGCTCATTGTAATGTAGGCATAACATCAATTTCCTTAATTTCCTTCAATGCTACCCAATCTCCTCAATTAAAGTAGGCATTAGACTTGTAAGGATTCCTAATTAACATGGATTAAAAAGTTAAATCAAGGAGATTAAGGGGTCACATGAAACATGATATTCTCAGTAGACACAAGATCTGAAAATTCATTGAACTAGAGACATTATCATCCATGTAATGGCACACTCCCTGCATCTTTTTTGGCCATTAGATGGAGCCAAACTTAAGCATTCCCCGCATTCATGTCTCATCTTGATTTCATGCTTGATTTGAGCCATTCGATCAAGTATGCATCGAATGGAGAAGGTCAAGGGGTGCTTTCATGTCATCGGTGTCGGGAAGAAGGAGGTCAAGCGAATGGGAAGAACAGGCGCGAGGTTGGATCAGGCCCCCTCTGGTGTGCACCGTTCCCGCTATCCTGCGAGCGGTGACTGCACGCTGGGTGCCTCGCCCTCTCACTCTCTGGTGTGGCGATCCTCGTAAGCCCCCTACCCTCTCGGAAGAGACGTGCGTACGTGTAAGACCGTAGGCGTCAGGAGCAAGAAAATCCAAATATACAACATTAAGGCACGGAAGTCACGCGATCAGTGTGGAGACAAAGCTCGATGATACAATGCTGAAGTCATCCAATAAAATCTCACTGATACAAAGATCCCCGCTATAGTGCAGGTCGGTAATACAAAAATCCGCTACAATGCAGAACAGGTGAATACAAATGTATATGCCGCCGCTACAATGCGGATCGGCCGAATATAAACTAGACCTCCGACTACAGTGCGGGAAGGTACCCACATGACTCGGCTTCAATCTTTGCGGTCCAAGCTTTACTTCTGACTTTACTTCGGTCCTTTCTTTTCTTCAAGTATCCTCAACAATAACTTCTCTTCTCTTTACTTCAATAGTCCGCAATCACTTCATATAATCTCTGAAATCATCAACCTAGAGAGTAGATGCACCAAGAAGATCCACGAGGAGGTAAAACATGTTAGTACATCATAAAATTTATAAAACTATTATGCGTGCAATTTCAAGTATTTCTCAAGTCAAAATTCTTGTAGTAAAGCATTTATATAAGTCAAGCACAAATTGTTCTTTTGATGTCCTCATATATAAACAAAACTTCTGAATCTTACTTTAGAAGACCATCTTGAATCATTAAACTGTAACCGTTTTAGGTAACCGTTTATATAAGTCAAGCACAGATTGTTCTTTTGATGTCCTCATATAAAACTTCTGAATCTTACTTTAGGAGACCATCTTGAATCATTAAACTGTAACCGTTTTCAGATGGAACATCTTGAATCATTAAACTGTAACCGTTTTCAGATGGAACAAAAAAATCAATATATATTAGGTAATTTTATCGAATACGTTTGAGGTTTATTCCATAATAGCTTATCAAATATGATTTAAATCGTATTTTCATCATTTCAATAAGTTACATATATAAAAGAATTAACTCATCTCCTTATTATTGTTGATATCATCAACGTTATCAAGGCTCATCGTCAGTATTTCATGTCCATTGCCAAATCACTAGAATTGATTCGTGTGAATATCTAGAATGGTCACTCCAGAATAGTATATCGATGTTGGCTGACTGGACCCATGACATATATGTACCAATATAGTAATCATGTGATCGCAGATAAAAGGTGGTTTCTTGTGATGGACTAAAAAAATGACAAAGCGAATGTTTTATTCGGAGAGAAACAAAATTTGCCATCAGTATCCACATGCGGCATGGCACTGCCAATGTATTTGATGCCAATCATGCCCGTATAGGTCACGCCCTTGGACATCACTGGAAGCCAAGAAAAAAATTCAAGGACAAAAGATTACTAGGTGTTGGAGATAGATGTCTGCGGAAGCACACGAACAGCACAAGGAAGAAGAAGAAGCTTGGAGCACAAACACACAATACTGAATGTATTACTAGAGAATGTACAAAGATAAGTATCCCATTAGGGCAATAGGCGTATCTACAAGACGAGGGAAAAAAACCTCCTAAAGAGGGAAAAAAGTGCCCCAGCGGTCCTAGTGTGTTCACACACATCACAACCTAAATATATCAACAAATCCCCCCTGGGAGTGATGCAGTGAACAAGGAGCTGGCACTCATGTATAAGGAAGTCCCAAGCTATGTGGAAATCACTCCACAGAAGGAAGTAAGCCCAAAGCTTTGCGGAAAGCTTCAAACTTCTCCCTAGGTAGAGCCTTCGTGAAAAGGTCTTCAATGTTCTCCTGCGTGGGCACATATGCCAAGCTGATCTCCCCAGCAGAGAACCTCTCCCTGACATAGTGATAATGCACCTCAATGTGCTTAGTGCGAGCATGGACCACATGGTTCCTCGCAACTGCCAATGCGCTCTGACTATCAGTGAAGATGGTGGTGGAAGAAGACTGGCTAACACCCAAATCAGCCATAATGCGTCTGAGCCACACGCACTCAACAGTCGCTGTGAAAGCTTCCCTATACTCAACCTCACAACTGTAAGTGGCCATAGGCTGCTTCTTGCTCAACCAACATATACATGAGCTACCAAGAATGAAGCAAAAACCACTGGTGGACACACGAGTGTCATAGCAACCAGCCCAATCTGAGTCAAAAAAAGCATGCAAATCTGGCGGTAGTGATCCCCCCTTGGGATAAAACAACCCAAGTAGCCGAGTACCACTCAAGTAGCGAAAGATGCGCTTAACCGCCTTCCAATGCGTGACTCCTGGGCAATGCATAAACCTGCTCATCTGTGAGACAACAAACTGAAGACTCAATCCTAAACCTGTCTCCATAGGAGTGGCAATAGGCTTACAGTCTTCAAGGCCAAAACGCTGCAATAATGTGTCAATATAGTTTGTTTGACACAAAGCCATTCCACCATCAACTTGCATAAACTGAATGCCCAAATAGTGATGCAAATGCCCCAAATCAGACATCTCAAATGAGGCATGCAAATCAGCCTTGAAATCAGCAATATGCTTCTCAATAGGACCAGTGAGCAGTATGTCATCAACATAGACAACAATGATCAGAAGCACATCATTAGCACGCTTAACATATAAGGTGCTTTCAGTTGGACTGTTCTCAAAACCATGTGCAACCAGATAGGCATGTATCTTCTCATACCAAGCACGTGGTGCTTGCTTTAAACCATATAATGCCTTTTTTAACCTGCACACCTGGTTTTCATGCCCTTTTTGCACAAAGCCACGGGGCTGAAAAACATACACTTCTTCATGCAAGTCACCATTCAGAAATGTTGTTTTAATTTCCAACTGATGTACATTCCAACCACGATGGACTGCAAGTGCACAAATGCTCTGAACAGTAGTCATACGGCATGTAGGTGCAAAGGTCTCATCAAAATCAATGCCTCTTTCCTACGCATAACCCTTTGCAACAAGCCTAGCCTTATACCTGTCAACTGTACCATCAGGTTTAATCTTCAACTTGTATACGCACTTAGTGCCAATGGCCTTCTTGCCAGGAGGCAAGTCACATAAAGACCATGTACCATTCTTCATTATAGCATCATATTCAGATTGCATACCAGCCATCCAATTTTCTGAATTTTGTGCTTCATCAAAAGAAACAGGCTCATTCTCATCACAGAGACTAAACACAGCCATAGCATAGCAATCTGATGCAAAGGAGGCACTAAGAGAGCTTGAACGAGTACGATATGACAAAGGTGCATCTAATTTGCTGTCATGCAAAGTCTGCACCAGCCATTTTGGCATAGTTTTTGCCTGCTCAATATCAGCTCTCTCATCAACAAGTGCATCATGTAAATCTGCATCAGAAATGGAATGATCTGCATCATCATATGAAACCTGCAAAGGTTGAGAAGTTGCCTCATTAAGACCAGCACTAGACTTACCACCTGTAAAAAGAGGCATCAAAGTATCATACATGTCTTTGGAGCTAACAGATGTCTCCTTAGTACATGAAAGCAATGGCTGAATAGCATCTTCCACAAAGACAACATCACGGCTAACCAAAATGCGTTTAGTCTGTGGATGATATAGACGATAGCCTTTACTTTCAGAACTGTACCCAACAAAAATACATTTTACTGCCTTATCATCCAATTTTCTGCGATGTTGTTCAGGCACTAGTGCATATGCCAAACAACCAAAAGCACGCAGATGAGCAACAGATGGCTTGCGGTCATACCAAGCCTCATATGGAGTGATAGACTGCAACGCTTTAGTGGGACACCTGTTCAGTACATATGCTGCACACATAACAACCTCAAGCCAAAAACTATGTGGTAAAGCCTGACTCTTGACCATGCACCTTGCCATCTCCATGAGTGACGTGTTCTTTCATTCAGCAAATCCATTCTGTTGAGGTGTATATGGCACTATACACTGGTGTTTTATCCCATGTTCAGACAGAAATGCATTAAAATCAGAAGACATATATTCCCCCCCTCGATCACGATAGAGGGTGCCCATTTTACATGCTGACACATTTTCAGCCAAAACCAAAAACTGTTTAAAGCACATGAACACTTTGGAGTTTACTTTGAGTGGATATACCCATGCATGCTTGAAAAAATCATCAATTAAAGTCACGAAGTAAAGGTAATTTCCAAAAGAGGGTGTCTGCATAGGACCACAGACATCACTATGTACAAGCTGTAATTTCTGTGTAGCCCAAACTGAACCATCTTTTGGATAGGAGGAACGTTGCATTTTGCCCAAAATATAGCCTTCACAAACATGTTTTCCAGGTGCCTCAAGTTTGGGCAAAGAGGACACCATTTCAGATTTCTGCAGGCGTAGCAAACTAGCAAAATTCAGCTGACCAAAGCATGCATGCCAAAGCTTTGCATTTGACATAGCCTGAGAATCATTTACTGCACATGACAAATCATTTTCAGATCTTTCATAGTCTATGAGCTTGTACAGCCCACGACATAAAATGCCAGAAGCAATAATAACATCGCCATTTGACACATCATGAACTGTACATCTATCATCAACAAATTTCACAACCAAGCCAATCTTGGCTAATGCAGAAATTGATAACAGATTCTTCTTGATCCTTGGCACAAATAAAGCATCTGACAAAGTGAAAGAACTACCATCAGTAGTAGTCAAAATGATCTTACCAACTCCCATAACAGGATAAGAGGAGTTGTTGGTGCATGTAACAATATTCCCTGTAGGGGCAAGCTCGAGTGAAGAGAAGAAACTGCGCTGCGAGGTAATATGTTTGGTCGCCCCACTATCAAAGTACCAAACATCCGAGTCTATTGCAGACATGCATTGATCATGAGAAGATGGATCAAACCTGCAGATAGTAGTAAATGCCCATTCTTCTTCCTGCACAAGATTTGCAGACTCTGTTTTTGGTGTAGAGGTCTCTGCAACAACCATTCCAGACTCTTTCTTCTTTGCCTCTTTAGCAACCAGTTTTGGACAGTTCCTTATGATATGATCATTCCCTTTACAGTACTTACAAAACAATTTCTGCTTTTCTGATTTCTTTTCATCTTTATCTTCCTTCTTCGAATATGCAGAATTAGTAGATTTCTGCTTAGTAGTTGAAGAGCTCTATTTTCCTTTGCCCTTCTGATTAGCCAGGAAAGCTTGTTCTACAACTCGCATAATGGACCTGTTTTGCCTAGACTGATCTTCCTGCAACAGAACAGAGACTAACTCCTCAAATGACAAGGCATTTGGATTGCCTTTCATCATCAACCGAAGAGTAGAAGAAAACTATGATATGAATCAGGAAGACCATTCAGAACGGTTTGCACAAGTGAGCTATCTGGTATAACCTCATCAGTAGAAATCAACTGTTCCTTCAAGTCTTTGATCTTTATTAGGAAACTGTCCATAGAATCACCTTCATTCATGTGCTCACTCTCCAACTGTTTTCGGAGGTAAGCAACATGAGCCTCATTTCTAGCTTGGTACAATGTGGTAAGTGTATCCCAAGCATCCTTAGCTATTCTGCAAGAGCGAATATGAGGAATAATGGCACGTTTGATAGACAAAGCTATCAATGCATGTGCCTGGGCATCTCCGCCCTCCAAACTGCTGTGCAGTAGGTGCAGCAGAAACAGAAGCACGAACAGGAATCTGCGGAATATCATCTTCGGCACCATCTTCATCAGCTCCAACACCTGTATTTGCAGTACCTGTAGTCAGAGGTGTAACAGGATGTCTTTCAACACCCTGCACAATGTTCCACAATCCTTTTGCAACCAATACATGTTGCATCATATAAGCCCATAATGGGTAGTTGGTACCATCCAACTTATCCTAAACAGCCAACATAGGGAATACATCACTGCCCCAACGAATTCTGCTAGACCTGTAGCAGACTTCGAGACGCTTATACTGGCAAATAGAAACTGGTATATACCTTTGGCACAAAAAGGCAAAATAGCTTGCACAAGCACTACGATAATGCGTTCGGAGGCCGAAACGAGCTCATATTACTATTTCGGCACCTCATAGCGAAGCTGTTTTGATCTCAGAAACACCCTGAGTATGCTCACCAAATTTCGTGCGAATCTGAGACTACAGACGAAGGAGTGTCGACGGCACCCTAGATGAAGCGACGAGCTGCTCTGATACCAATTGTTGGAGATAGATGTCTGTGGAAGCACGCGAAAAGCACAAGGAAGAATAAGAAGCTTGGAGCACAAACACACAATACTGAATGTATTACTAGAGAATGTACAAAGATAAGTAGCCCATTAGGGCAATAGGCGTATATACAAGCCGAGGGAAAAAAACCTCCTAAAGAGGGAAAAAAGTGCCCTGGCGGTCCTAGTATGTTCACACACATCACTACCTAAATAAATCAACACTAGGTTCCTCTGTATCTGTTTGGTTGTAGGCAACGGCTCATGCTCTGCTAAGTATATGATAGAGGCACAAACACAGATTTCATCTCCGCAAAGGCTCCACGGAACACATAAGACCTTCAAGGAATTATCCCTCCAATAACATGTCAGAATTGCCATTGATCTTTCATCCTACAGAGTAAAGAGGCCTTCTCTCTCCATCCGTTCTATCCACGCATCACCAAAAAATCTCCACATAACTCTTCTCTCTCTCTCTCTCTCTCTCTCTCTACCTCATCCAAATCCTACAAATCTACGCCCACCAATTCTCCGTTTCCAATGGATTTCTCTCTCACCAGAATCTCTCCACCTCTTTGCAGCACACCAACTATTCTTCTCTACGAGCAAATCCCTCTCTCACTCTCTTCCACGAGCGCAGTGCATATCTCTCTCTGTCCCTCCACATGCGCACGGGGTCTGTGCAGCTCTCTCTCTCTCTCTCACGACTAGCCATCGAGCGCCGCCTCGTGCCCGAAACTGTCTGCTGCCAACAAGTCCACACAACTCTTCCACATGATGCGTCACTGCCACCACCGTGAGAGCAGCACTATCTGCACATATCTCTCTCCACATCCTATGCCTCAGCAACAGGCAAAGTCCATCTCACACCATTGTTACTTATCAAATCCCTCAATTCCTTTCTGTCTCTTCGACAACACCATCTGGAGCCATCCTTTTTTCTCTGCGCCTCCCAATTCTCTCTCTAATCGGTCTCCATGGACCTCATCCTATTCTTCTTCTGCGTATCTTTTCCCACGACTATAGCGCATCTCTCAATTCTGTGTGCATCCATAGTCCTCTCTCCCTATTTGATGACGAATCTACAATTCCTCTCTGCGCACAATATGAACATGAAGTCTCTCTCCTTCTCTCTCTGTCGATGGTGCAATCGGTTCTACAGCAGAAGTTCTCTCTCTATCCAATAGCGTCGCGCATCTGTGCTTTTATAGTTGACTCTCTCTCTGTGTCCGATTATGCTGTAACTGTTGCGTGGATGCTGTCACCTCTCCCTCCCTCTCTCTCTCTCTCTCTCTCTCTTTGCCACGCGCTATGCGCATCTTCTTCATAAGTAAAACATGAAATAAGAGAGGGGTAAGAAAGCATACCTGGAGAGTAGATGCACCAAGAAGATCCATGAGGAGAAACAAATAAGGCTTTTCCCCTATTTATAGGTTTCCCCTCCCTTCTCCCCTTGGGACTATTCTCTAGAAGCTTCTAGCCTCCTTACTTAACTTTCTAATTTTAGACCACCTTGCATGTTCATTTACTATTTTTGGGAAATCACACCTCTTATTTCTATTTTTGATTTTTCTCCTTTTTATTTTTCCTATACTAAGGTTTTGATTTCACACTAGAAATTTAATTATTCTTTAGGGCTTGACCTAGGATAAACATCAATTCCAAGGGTCTAAGCTAGGGTTTTTGGTCGAGGAAATTAGGGGTTGCTCACAATTAACTCAAGCTCATCAATTCAAGGTTTTAATTACAATTTGGACTTAAACTCCAAGGGTTTCCAAGGGTTCAAGTCGGGTTTTCATAGGATAAACTCAAGTTTTCAAGGATTTTCAAGGGTCAAATCTAGGTTTTTATGGGTCAAAAGTTAGCGCCATGCTATTTACAAATGCACAGACTCAATCTACAAGAACTACATGGTTTCACATCTCTCAGTGAATCAAATCGACCAAAACATGTACAATTTTTACCACTTCCTCAGTGAAAACACCACACAAAACTTATAAAATCAATCAACTTTGAAAAAAAATCAATGCACACTCCCTGCGGCATTTCATCCCGACATTCGCCCCCGCTAAACCTGCACATCGTCCCGATGGGCCAACCTGCAAGATTCAACAGAAGAGTATCAAGGTTCTTTTGAAAACTATTTTTACTTTTTATCTTTTTCTTTTCAAAAATCAAAGCGTGATCTCATGCACTCCATGCAACTTTATAAAGATTAGCATGAATTTTAGAAAATTAGGTAGATTCAAGCTTCACAAACATCATACTATGTTTCTGCATCTGCAATCTGACAAGTAATCACATGAATAAACCGTTGGCTTTCTAGATCTTATGTTCGTTCAACTGGTTCAGATCTAACTGCTCATTCCAAGTACTAGCATATACTTATGTTTCTATTAGCTCTGTTTGTAGAATATACCTCGATTCTTATTATTTATCTCCTACTCTCCAACCCTCCATTAGATCTCTTTCCTTTTCCTTTTTCTTTTTCATTTTATTTTTCTTTTTCTCTTCATCTCAGCTCAGCATTTCTTTTTATCTTTCATTTTCACAAATCGGCCTATGTCGAAATCGGGTGTGACTCATGGACTTGTCCGCCTGGCCAAGTTTACCCCACCTGTCTGCGGATCTGACATAGCACACGACATATACAATGTCATCCCTACATGAAATCGACGTCAACTCGTAGCTCTGACCACCCGACCCCCACCTGCCTACCGACCCATGCAGGCGCATGACAACAAATAGGTCAGGCCTACGACGAAACTAGCTACGGCTCGTGGCCTTGATCGCTCGACCAAGGTGGTTCCACTTGCCTACTAGCCCATCACAACGCACTAAACAACATGCACACACATATAAGCTGGCTTAGTATGAAGGTTTTTCATAAATCATGATCCATATGGAGGTAAGATCTCGTAAGAATGAATAGTAGGGCCCAAAGAATCCCACTTACTAAGTGTTCAAATCAATCAGCATATACATGCACTTGGTCTAAGCATGCCATCACATTCCCAAGCTTTCACTCTCAAAAGTCTCTAGTCCACTAATTGATCCCATTCATATAATCCCTAGTTATTCATGCTTCATGCAAACCCATAATAGATATTTGCTATCTTCTTTCTACATGATTTTCTTAAATCCACACATATCTTTATCACTCACATAAATGCAATGCATATGCTCTATCAGAAAGCAAATAGGTTTCAAATTGGAAACATTTCACCAGGTCATTTTATTGCATCTTCTTCAGCCTTTCTTCAATCTTATGGTCTATTGTTCTTCATCAGCATCAGCCTCAGTGTCATCAGTATCCTCCAGAAGTTCATGCTCAACCTCATAATCTGCTTCATTTCTTTTCTTGAATAACTTTATTCTATTTCTTGCAATCAAAGATCTCAAAGGAGTATTGTCTAATTCGCGAAGCGCATACGTTCCATTCTCAAACACAGATGTAACCACATATGGCCCAAACCATCGTTTGGTCAATTTCTTCCTAGCATCGTACTGAGTATCGAAGGTACTGTCGTACACAAACACCCAATCATCTACCTCAATCCTACGTGGTCTGAGTCGATGGGTTTTGTCAAAATAGATCTTATTCTTTAACCTTGACTCCTTAAACTTTTGGACTGCTTCTTTCAATTTTTCATTTCCTTGTTCTAACTGCTTTATTCTCAATGAGAGCGTCAACCATGTCACTATCTGAGTTTGGATGGGGAAGACTGGCTTCTGACAATACATCAATTCAGCAGGCATGAAACCTGTGGACCGAGTGTAAGTCATCCTATCAGCCCATAGTGAGAATGGAAGAAACCTAGGCCACTGCTTGATGTCATCGCTGCAAGCCTTAGAGATCACCTTCACAATGGAAGGGTGACCTCTCTCGATCTTTCCATTTGCCTTTGGGTTATAGGCAGTGGTGAGAGAATCGAATTCCATGACAATCAAAGAACTCTTTTGCCTCTCTCGCATCCAACTCTCCCCTATCCGCAACCACTTTCTCAACGTATCCGAACCTCGAGATCACTTCTTCTAAAAGAAATTTACATACATTATAAGTTGTCTTCGTACAGAGAGCTCGACCTTCCACATGGTTGGTCAAGTCCTCTCTGGCAGGCACAATATATCTCATCTTATCTATCCCTTTGGGCATGGTTACTAGGTTGACCACCCACTTGTAATGGATACAAGGAGGGTAAGTCGGATGTAATAGGTCTCTATGTCTAACTGGTGAATGCACTTGGCATGTAGCACAAGTGTCTACAAAACATCTCACACTCACATAAATCCCTGGCCACCACTAAGCTTCCCTAATCTTCTCATATGTAGCATAGAATCCTTTTTGACCTGCCCATAAGGTCTCCTGCATTTCTCTCATCACTTTGCTCTGAAAACTTCTCGAACTCAGTACTCTCTGTGGACTCTTTACCTTGCCCTTAGCGTGTCGCCAAATAAGTCCATCCTTCAAGAAAAAGTTGTAGGACTTTTTCTTGATGGATCTATACTTATTTGTGGACCAGCCTAGGGAAGGTTTCAGAGTACTCAGATACCTTCCTATATCTCTCCACTCGCCATCATACTCACTCTCATAGAATCGCTCATATACATATACCAATGGATCATACCTCATCATATATGTATCTCTCTCTACCTCATCATCATCATCATCAGATTCATCATCGAATTTTGCTCTCAAAAGCATATCAGCCATTGTATTTAACTTCCCAGCTGTGTACAAATGCAGGATTTATGAACTTTACATAAGAGATCCATCTAAGCATAGCAATGTCAGGAGATGAACAGTTCGCTATCATGCCAATCAGGGGAAGACAGTCGGTCTTAACTATCACATTCGCCCCAATGAAATACTCTTTATCAGTCTTTAAAGCATTCACCAGTCCCCATAGCTCTCTCTTTATTTACAGAGATTTTCTTTGAGTGTCGTGCAGAATCTTTGCACCAAAGCGCACTGCATCTCTACCCCTCATCATCATCTTGCCCTATGACCTAGCCTATACCAATAGGGCTGGTATCAATAGTCAAAATGATAGGCATCTGACTTGAATAGTCAACACGCTTCAGAATCGGGCCTTCAATTAGCAGTTGCTTTAGTGTACGCATAGCTCTCGACTGTTTCTCTGTCCATATAAATTTCTTTTTCTTTCTCAGAAGGTCATATAAGGGGTTCGCAACATGAGAAAAGTGAGGAATCCATATCACATAGAATACACAAGCTCCTAGAAACCTTCTCACCTCACTAACATTACGACACACCTCAAAGATCCTAATTATGGCCTCAACTTTCTGCGGGTATGGCTTGCGGCCATAATGTCCACATAGATGTCCTACTATGAGGACCTCATCAACACCAAAAACAAATTTCTCTAAAGAAAGTGTTAGCCCCACATCTTCAAATCTCTCAAAGATCTTCTCACAGTCAAAAATATGATCACTCACAAACTTTCTGCATCCTGAAGCATCTAAACTCACATCTTTCACTCTTTCTCACATCCCTTTATAGAAACATCATCAATGAATGGCATAGTCACAGATGGTATAAAGTCTCGCAAAACCAGATTCATGGCATTCATCATGTGAGCCACACAATTTGTCGCTCCCTACGGTAAAGTACACATGCGTACAAGGCCCAATGGAGTCCTCATGGTCCTGATATCTCTGCTCTCCATAGCCAGCTGAAACTGGTCATACCCTGAATACAGATCGCCCATAGAATAGATGGAATGCCCAGCAAATGCTTCAGCAAACTCATCAACTATAGGTCCTGTCCCTACATTTCTAATTGTGACTTTATTCACAGGTTGCAGATCATGACTGAAACGAAGCTTCCCATTTTTCTTAGGCACTATAAACCACCTATTCGAATATGGAGCTAAGGACGGTTCCAATATCCGCATGGAAATATTTTCCTTTAGCAGCCTCATCAGCTCAAGTAAGTGAGCCTTTGGGACTGGTATAGGCCAGATATTCCATGATATATGTGGCACTGTAAATATAATCATGGGAGGTACTTGTTTCGGGTCTGCGCAACCTATCTCATGTGGAAAAAGTGCAAATGCTTTTTCGTGTTTCTTGATGAATTCAATGAATTTCTTTTTCTCTTCATCTCTCAGGAATGGTTTCTCTCCAAACTTGATCTCTTTAATGGTCTCATCAGTAAAATGATGCCCTATGAGCTCTCGACGTCTCAGCATAGGGTCATCTGACACTCGCAGGTACTTCTCATGAATATCTTCTGGCAACGGCTGAGCTATAGGCTTCACTTTGTTATCCATAGTCTTATACTTCGTGTTTACATTTACTTCATGCTCTCTCATAAACTCATCAATCATCTCATACTCTTGGATAGAACTGAGCATAATGATTTCTGATTTCTCATTTCTCTCAAATGTCTGCCCAAGCTCTTCCAGAGTAGTCGAACTCCTCTCCAACTGGATCACATCCTC
Source organism: Ceratopteris richardii (assembly GCA_020310875.1). NCBI lineage: Eukaryota > Viridiplantae > Streptophyta > Polypodiopsida > Polypodiales > Pteridaceae > Ceratopteris > Ceratopteris richardii. The sequence continues at coordinate 69,569,812 of CM035437.1, read as the reverse complement.
TATCCTCTCGTCAGACAACATGATTCCTAAACCTTTATAGTGTCTTTCATAAACTTTTCTGAATTTATTTGAAACATTTTCTTTCTTTAAGCATAACAACTTAAATGCAGATGAATAAATGGAAAAACTCTCAAAACTATGTATAGAATCATGCGAGACATCAAACCAACTCCCACTGTTGTCTCGCTCAATAGTGGATCCTAGCATAATTTTCGCTCAGCAGAAGCTCCATACTCTCCAACAGGCATACACTTATCATGGTCATGGGAGTTAATAGGTCTCTTTCTTATATTCTTTCTATTTATGGAGTGATTCGGACATACTGTCATCACTTGCAAAGAATGAAGTCCATATATAGAACGGATTCGTGCATAGGCAGATCCATCATCCATTGCCTTAGTCTCCATTCACACCTTAGCTACAAAGGGTTGCCCAAGGATAGCCTCATATGAACAATGGTCCTTGACGAAGAATTGGAATTCCTCAGAAATCCCTCCTATGGTCACATGCACAAAGGCACACACCCCAAGAAGTGCTCCTGAGCCATTATCTGCTGTCCTCATCCTCCATCCATGGTATTTATCTATCGGCCATCTAAACTTATCCTTCTTAGAAATCACATTTATTTCTGACCCTGAGTCAATCAATGCCAGAGCAAAACTTGACTCTTCATTGCTTCCTAATTTCACCTTCATTTCAGGTGTGCCTCTTGCCCAAAAAGTCCTACTAAACTCACTTTCTGTCTTTCTCATCTCATCATCAGGTGTGATAGGACCTAGAGAATTCTTATGGCACCTGGCAACCTCATCATCATCATCATCAGATGTATCACTCAATGTAACTGCATCGTTTGTAACTTGGATATCTTCAATCGCCTCTTCCATCTCTACATCTTCAGGTAGTAGAAACCTCTTTCTCTTGATCAACTTTATAAAGCTGTCCTTGAACTCAGGCTTCGCTATGAAGAAGACCTGCTCCAAGGACATGGTCACCTAACTCTTCAACAAAATGTCATTTAATATCTCTCTTGCATCTTTTTTATTTTCTAATTCAGAAATCAAAACCGCCTTTGGAGTCTTTTTCTTTTTCTTCTTCTTGTCTTTATCTTTCTCCCGAACGTTCTCTTGAATTTCATTAGTTTTTTGAATGGGTTCTGGTTCTTTCTCTTTCTCTTTAGTCAGTTCTTGAATCTTAATTGGCCCAGCTGGCCTCTTTCCCTCCTTTATCTCCTTCTTCTTTTCCTCTTCCTTTGAAACAACAGGCTCTTTAAATTGTACTTTCTTTTCAGGCTCTTTATCCTTCTCATCAGCCTCTTGGCTTTGCTTCCTGGTCACTCTCCTTTCTGGCTCAGTCTCTTCCTGGCTCTCATCCCTCTTCCTCTTTTCTTCCACATTGGCTATATGTGAATAGACTGAGAATTGATCAACAGGAGACTTCCAGGCAGTCTTCTGCATAATCGCATCCCTGGCCTTCACTAAAGCCTCTATAGAATAGTTTCTTTGGGGTCGAGCTCTAGTCTCCTTTTCATCTCCTTCCTCTACTGGCTCTAACCGTGCGGCTGATGTACTTGCATTATTGCCAAATAGATCCTCATAAAGTTTCTTCATTCCCCCCTTTCCCCAATTCATAGGTAGAGGAAGGTGGGTCCTGAAGTCACAGAGCTTCTTGTCTATATCTATTACCAATTGATGCTCCTTTGCTAGCTTAAGCTCATCGCATGCATATGAAAAATGCTCTTGTGCGTCGCACCATGTGCATCTCTTTGCCCCTCCAAACCCACCAGTCGCTCGTCTCTCAAAAGGTCCAGTGTTTCTTTGAAATGTGGGTTGTACTGGTGTTGTAGGTATCTATTGGGCAACAGGCTGCACTGGAGGTGCATGCTGAGGCATCACATAGCCTGGCATATTTGGAATGGGCATAGTACCTCTCTGTAATGCATCTGCATAACTAGTACTTGCTTGAGGAGGAGTGGGGTCTTGATACCCCATAGAATAAACTTTATTATGAATACTGGCCATTTCTTTTGACATAGACGCTTGTATTGTCATAAGATTTTCTATTTTCCGACTGAGAATCTCAAGTTGTAGCTCCATTGGTGATCGCAAAGTGGATGCAACATTAGCAAAGCTGACGCTGCAGGCATGTTCGGGATCGCTAGAAACGGAGCTTCCCTAGGCGGTTGTGGTGCTACCACTACAGGTCTATCATATAATACCGCTTGGCATTGCCTCATCTGGGCAACCGCTTCCACTTCTCTCCTCACTACAGCCCAGTCTTCTGTCAATCCAAACCTCTTTCCAGGCTCTTCTATCCTCCTCTCGACCTCAGTCCTGTCTTCAGGACTTAAGATCTTAAGGAAGGAAATGACTAGGTCAGGCTTCAATGCATCTAGATCGGCATGTGGAAGTTGGGCATGTCTACTCAAGAATTCATTTAATAGATGAGTCAGGGAAGCAGTGGGTTTCGGGGAGTTTACCCACCGTAGGAACCCCTCTCTACTATGTTGGGAAAAATCTTCTAGATAAAACAGCTTATGTAACTCTTTTCTGAATTCGGCCTAGGGTTTTGCTATGTGTGCTCTAATAGAAGCTACGATAGACCCTGATACTACCTGTGTGAAGTAATGTGCAAATACTTCTTCAGTTAGACCATAGATCCGTGCCTATTCCTCAAAAACGTCTAGGTACTTGGTCACATTCAAGCTTGTAAACTTGCCTTTCTCTCTCAAAATCTCTTGGACTACACGAGCCCCCTGCTTCTCTATTACTATCTCCTTGAATATATTCTCCATCTCTCTTCTCTGCTTTGTCCTAGAACGTAGCACAAGGTCTAGTGTAAGCGGCTCTACTATCTCTCTTAGCTCATAGTAGAGATCAGAGAAGAAGCTCGATGGGTCACGAGCCAGGAGGTAATGGTCAGTCTAAAGCTCTCTGTCTAAGCCAAAGTGTGATCTAACTACTCTCTATTTAATTCCCAAAAATCTCAATGTATTTTTGATATTTTTCTGACGCTCTATCTAAGCTATGAAATCAGCAAATCCCTAGTCTAAGCGGAAAAAAAATGCTCACACATATGGACTAAACTAATGCAAAGTGTGGATGCTCAAACTCAAGCGACAAAACAGTCTTTTTGTTTAAAGTGTATGTAAAGTGATGCAAAAATTCACAAAACCTGAAATGCTAGGCGAACATGTGTACACGTGAGACCGTAGGCGTCGAAAGAGAAAGAAAGTCCAGATACAACAGTAATACACGGAATGCAGACAAAGCTCAATGATATGATGAAAATGTAGCGGAGGTCGTCCAATAAAATCTGAATGATACAAAGATGCCCGCTACAGTGCGGGTCGGTGATGCGAAAATCTGCTACAGTGCGAAACAGGTGAATACAAATATATGCCGCCGCTATAGTGCGGATCGGCCAGATATGACGTAGGCCTCCCGCTACAGTGCAGGAAGTTGCCCTCGTGTCTCCACAGTCTTCAAAACTTTTGTGAATAGGTCTTTTCTTCCAATCTTCGGTCCAAGCTCTACTTCAGGTCTTCGTCCAATAATTGTTTTCACTTCATAAACTGCAATAGCCTCCGATCACTCAATAACCTGGAGAGTAGATGCACCAAGAAGATCCATGAGGAGGTAAAACATGTTAGTACATCATAAAATTTATAAAACTATTATGCATGCAATTTCAAGTATTTCTCAAGTCAAAATTCTTGAAGTAGTAAAACACTTATATAAGTCAAGCACAGATTGTTCTTTTGATGTCCTCATATATAAACAAAACTTCTGAATCTTACTTTAGGAGACCATCTTGAATCATTAAACTATAACCGTTTTCAGATGGAACAAAAAAATCAATGTATATTAGGTAATTTTATCGAATACGTTTGAGATTTATTCCATAATAGCTTATCAAATATGACTTGAATAGTATTTTCATCATTTCAATAAGTTACATATATAAAAGAATTAACTCATCTCCTTATTATTGTTGATATCATCAACGTTATCAAGGCTCATCGTCAGTATTTAATGTCCATTGCCAAATCAATAGAATTGATTCGTGTGAATATCTAGAATGGTCACTCTAGAATAGTACATCGATGTTGGCTGACTGGAACCATGACATATATGTACCAATATAGTAATCATGTGATCGCAGATACAAGGCGGTTTCCTGTGATGGACTAAAAAAATGACAAAGCGAATGTTTTATTCGGAGAGAAACAAAATTTGCCATCAGTATTCACATGCGGCATGGCACTACCAATGTATCCAATGCCAATCATGCCCGTATAAGTCACGCCCATGGACATCACTGAAAGCCAAGAAAAAATTCAAGGACAAAAGACTACTAGGTTCCTCTGTATCTGTTTGGCTGTAGGCAACGGCTCGTGCTCTGCTAAGTATACGATAGAGGCACAAAAATAGATTTCATCTCCGCAAAGGTTCCACGAAACACAGAAGAGCTTCAAGGAATTATCCCTCCAATAACATGTCAGAATTGCCATTGATCTTTCATCCTACAGAGTAAAGAGGCCTTCTCTCTCCATCCGTTCTATCCACGCATCGCCAAAAAATCTCCACATAGCTCTTCTCTCTCTCTCTCTCTCTCTCTCTCTCTCTCTCTGACTCATCGGAATCCTACAAATCTGCGCCCACCAATTCTCTGTTTCGAATGGATTTCTCTCTCACCGGAATTTCTCCACCTCTCTGCAGCACATCAACTGTTCTTCTCTACGAGCAAATCCCTCTCTCACTCTCTTCCATGAGCATAGTGCATATCTCTCTCTGTCCCTCCACATGCGCACGGGGTCTGTGTAGCTCTCTCTCTCTCTCTCTCTCTCTCTCTCTCTCTCTCCCTCTCTCTCTCTCTCAGGACTAGCCATCGAGCGCCGCCTCGTGCCTGGAACTGTCTGCTACCAACAAGTCCACACAAATCTTCCACGTGATGCATCACCGCCACCGTCGCTAGAGCAGCACTATCTGCACATATCTCTCTCCACATCCCGTGCGTCAGCAATAGGCAAAGTCGATCTCACACCATTGCTACTTATCAAATCCCTCAATTTCTTTCTCTCTCTTCGACAACACCATCTGCAGCCGTCCTTTTTTCTCTGCGCCTCCTAATTCTCTCTCTAAATGATCTCCATGGACCTCATCCTATTCTTCTTCTGCGTATCTTTTGCCATGACTATAGTGCATCTCTAAATTCTGTGTGCATCCATAGTCCTCTCTCCCTATTTGATGAAGACTCTACAATTCCTCTCTGTGCACAATATGAACATGAACTCTCTCTCCTCTCTCTCGATGGTGCAATCGGTTCTACAGCAGAAGTTCTCTCTCTATCCAATAGCATTGTGCATCTGTGCTTTTACAGTTGACTCTCTCTGTGTGTCGAATTATGATGTAACCGCTGCGTGGATGCTATCACCTCTCTCTCTCTCTCTCCGCCACGTGCTGTGCGCATCTTCTTCACAGTGCCGCCTGTAGCCGACCATGTTTTCTCTCTTCCTCACATGTCCTACTGCGACAACAACATCCAACCGCATCTCTCTATCCACAGAGGTCCTGCAGGCTGTAACAACCACCTAACTCTCCGCTCTCTCTCTCTCTATGTAGATTCTGCCAACGTGTTAGCAACCGACATCTAGAATACCTCTCTCTCAGTGCCTTCCTACACCCGGAAGCTTGCGCAGCGTTGATGGTCAACCATCTCTCTCTCTCTCTAAATTGACCCGCGTGCGAGCAGCCGTGGGAGGGGGGAAGAGAGATAATCTCTTTCTCTCTCCACCTCTACATCCGTGTGTTGACGCACATCAAAAATAAAAAAAATGCAAAAGATTGACGTAGAGGAGCACATCTAAGAACCAAATGTAATTTTGAGCTAAGATAAGGTGTAGGCAGCAAACTGCCATTCCTCCCAATTGGAGATGGGCTACCTCAATCCCTGCACATGTGGAGGTAGGGTAGTAGATGCCGATAAAAGGCTCCCCCTAAAGAACATTCTCTCTATCATTCTCACACATAATGTAAACACAAAGTAAAACATGAAATAAGAGAGGGGTAAGAAAGCATACCTGGAGAGTAGATGCACCAAGAAGATCCACGAGGAGAAACAAGTAAGGCTTGCCCCCTATTTATAGGTTTCCCCTCCCTTCTCCCCTCGGGACTATTCTCTAGAAGCTTCTAACCTCTTTACTCAACTTTCTAATTTCAGACCACCTTGCATGTTCATTTACTATTTTTGGGAAATCACACCTATTATTTCTATTTTTGATTTTTCTCCTTTTTATTTTTCCTATACTAAGGTTTTGGTTTCACACTACAAAATTAATTATTCTTAAGGGTTTGACCTAGGATAAACATCAATTCCAAGGGTCTAAGCTAGGGGTTTTGGTCGGGGAAATTAGGGGTTTGGTCACAATTAACTCAAGCTCATCAATTCAAGGTTTTAATTACATTTGGACTTAAACTCCAAGGGTTTCCAAGGGTTCAAGTCCGGTTTTCATACGGTAAACTCACGTTTTCAAGGATTTTCAAGGATTTTCAAGGGTCAAACCTAGGTTTTTATGGGTCAAAAGTTAGCGCCATGCTATTTACAAATGCACAGACTCAATCTACAAGGACTACATGGTTTTGCATCTCTCAGTGAATCAAATCGACCAAAACATGTACAATTTTTACCACTTTCTCAGTGAAAACACCACACAAAACTCATAAAATCAATCAACTTTGAAAAAAAATCAATGCACACTCCCTGTGGGATTTCATCCCAACATCGGCATAATTCTCAATTGTTAGATGAAGGTCAGATCCTATGTTTAGTAACTAAGTGAAGTATTTGGATGGCGATGCATCACAGTGCGCTCTCCTTCTAGCCCTCTCCACGACAATATCCTTGGAGTAGAAAACCGAGCTCCTAAGGCCGCACAGAGTATGCACAGAGACTGCAAAATATGTAGAAAAACACAATATACAAGGAGCACGAAGATAGACTTCTTAGGTCTTACAAATATGGTCGAACTTACAGTCTGTGACTGACCAGGCCACTATATGTTTTATTAAAGAACATATACAAAGAAGTGTCAAGTGGCCATTTGGCCTTTCACATGGACACTAACGGTAACAATCTCCCACTAAAGGCCAATATGGCCAAAGTAACTATGGGAGAAAAATAAAGAATGATAAAGAATACCTGAGTGTAAGTATACAAACTATACCTCCCACTTGATGGGCATGTTACACAGTATACAAGTGACTGTGTAAGATCATGAATCAAGTAACCCCCATCAAGTGACAACAATGTCGAAAGCTATCCTGTGGTAGAGCTTTAGTCAAAGCATCTGCAACATTATCTCGAGTGTGAACATTCTCAAGAATAATGCACTCAGTGGCTATGCAATTTCGAATGACGTGATAGCTCACCTCAAGGTGCTTGGTGTTTGCATGATAGACCGAATTCTTAGCCAAAGCAATGGCACTCTGACTATCACTGAGCAAATGAGGTACATGCTGAGGTAAACCCATATCACAAGCAAGACGAGAAAGCCACAATGCTTCCTTACATGCCTCATTTGCTGCAACATACTCTACTTCTGTGGAGGAAACAACTGTACATTCTTGAAGACGAGATCTCCAAGAGATAGCACCTCCAACAAAATGAAAAATGTACCCTGATGTAGACTTACGATTGTCTACACAACCAGCATAGTCAGAATCTGTGTAACCAATAACGGATGCTTTCCCTCTACCTAAGCATAGACACTTGTCCTTACCACCACTCAGATATCTTAAAATCATCTTGACCGCTTCCCAATGTTTCTTGCCAGCAAACTGGTAGGGAATTTCGGTCATGAATTCCTTTTCCTCATCTGATTTGGGGCAATTGTAATCGAGAAAGATTTCATCTTGATTGTATGCCAACCCCCCCCAGAAAAAAAAAGGTTTATCATAGCACCGCTTCTTTTCGTCCTTGAGAGTTCACCGCTCGAGATTTGCCGTCATTTCATCTTTGTCGAGTTGAAAAAAATTCATTCTTCGAATTTCATGCTTCAAATTTGTCCCTCAAAATTCAGCCCTCAAAATTTGTCCCTCAAAATTCAGCCCTCAAAATTCAGCCTTCAAAATTTGTCCCTCAAAATTTGTCCTTCAAAATTTGTCCCTCAAAATTTGTCCCTCAAAATTTGTCCCTCAAAAGTTTTCCCTCAAAATTCAGCCCTCAAAATTTGTCCCTCAAAATTCAGCCCTCAAAATTTGTCCTTCAAAATTTGTCCCTCAAAATTTAGCCCTTAAAATTTGTCCCTCAAAATTCATCCTTCAAAATTCAGCCTTCAAAATTCATCCTTGAAAATTTGTCCTCGGCGCCAGAATCAAGTCGGCTATCAGATTTGTGGAGATACTGAACGTTCTTAAATGAAGTGTTGATTCATGATAAGAAAGAGTCTCACATTCAAGGCCATATTCCGAAGTCTTCAAGCGCTTTTGAGTCAGTTGGCTGTCAATACCAAGATTGGACTACTTTCCCAAAATTAGCCAGCTCTCCCTCCACTTTTGTCAGATCGACGCCAGTTGGCTGTCAATACTAGGATTAGAATACTTTCCCAAAATTAGCCAACTCTCCCTCCCCTTTTTTTAGATCGGCGCCAGTTCGTTATCAATATTAGGATTAGACTACTTACCCAAAATTAGCCAACTCTCCCTCCACTTTTGTCATATCGGTGCGAACACTGATGGTGCAATAAATAATGGGATCAAGTGATGGTGCAGTAAATGATGGGATCCAGTGGAAGCCACTCTCTTGGCCGCACATGTGCAGCGAACAGTGATGGTGCCTTAAATGATGGAATCCAACGGAAGTCACTCTCTTGGCCTCGAGATCTATTTAAGTAGCAGTTTGCACTGGTTTAAGAGGTACAGACGTTCAGAGATATATGTTAGTGAAGGATCCATTCAGAAGGATATACAGAGATTTAGGAAGTTGAGAGATACACTAGCTTTTGTCAATTTGGGTCTTCTTGTGTTACTGTGGTATTACGAGAGTGTTCTCAACAGGCTACTCCTTGATTATTCTCTGCTCACTAGTGTGATTTTGCCCACTATGGAAGAGGCTTCTCTGTTGGAGATTATACAGAGTGAGAGCTTCAGCGTTGGGGACAGACTGCATGAAAGTGAGATTGGATATATTGGGATAGTCACTGGTAAGCTGGAGTTCGTAGCAATTGTGCTAATGACTCATACTATTGTATACCTTCTCTGTGTTTGTATACCTAATAGCGAGTCGTAACAAACGAGAACTATGTCATAAAAAGAGAAAACTCTCTTCAAAAATCAAGCAAATGGTAGCTTATGTTTGAGATTCCTTTATACCAGCATACATATATTACAAAAATGAAGTGAAAACATGTGATTTTTTGATATTTTTTGTCATTTTCTCATAAAAAAAGAGCTCAAAATGTAGTCAAAATTTCACTATATAAGGCATTGACATGTCCAAAATCTATATGATAAGACATTGACATGTCCAAAATCTATATGATAAGACATTGACATGTCTAAAATCTATATAAAGAATGTAAAACTGAATAATTCTTATACAAAAATAACATTTTAGACATATTTGTGAAGAGATGGATAGGTATGTGCTTGAAGATGAAGAGGTGTTGCAAAATCCTTGATCTACACCAGCCAAATGAACTCCAGGAGTATATGGTGGGCCCTTTCAGCTTGCCAATGGATGTATTAGACACCCTATGTACCTTGAAAGATCACTCTCAAAAAGATAGATCAAAACAGATAAGTTGGAGTTAGCTCAGAGGTGAAAACTTGCTATTCTTGGTTCATACACCTATCCAGTGTTTTACATAATTCTCTGAGCACAGCAGCAATTAGCTCAATTCCTCTTGGGGAAGTTTAGGAAACTTAAAGAGCTAACTTTCAAGAGTAATCTCATAAAAAATAATAAACCACACACTGAGAATGAGTTTTAACAAGTGATGACATCATCCCGATTTTCACGGGCTGCTACAGAAATAGACCAGTGAGCAGAAAAATCAACATAACTAAAAATGTAGAAATCCAATGATTATGAAAATTTGTATGGTTATACTAGCCAGTAAGCTGAATTCAAAAAGCTTTAAATCACTGAATTTGGATAAGTAACCACTGAGAAATGGCTCTGACAAGATGAGTGAAAAAGTCGGGTACCTGACAGAGAAGTGAAGATGAACAGACCCTGTTGACTTCAAATGAACATAACTGAAGATGGCAACATTCAAATGACATGAAAATTTGTGAGCATATAGTAGACTTATAGAGCTAACTTTACCAAGTTAAATCACTGAAAATGATGCACCAAGCATTGAGAAAACATCTCTGCAAGCTGACTGAGAAAAATTGAGAGTAATGGCAGTGAGTAGTACACTTCACAAGAACATGGAAAGATGAACTCAAATAATCATGAAAATGAAAGTATATTGCTTGTACAATACAATGACTTACTGATACATATGTGTGCCTTGTAATCACACCTTGATATGGCATAAATCTCAGCTCTTGGAGGTCTTCACATAGGTCTCTCTAACCACGACTAAAACTGCCATCTATTTATAGTTGAGTTTGGGAGGCTAACTTCCCTCAATCACTCTCCAATCAATCAATGATTGATTTGATTCTCTACCTACCACAAATCACGAATTCGTGGCTCCTCTTTCCATTCTTGATCAAGTGGACTCAACCACTTAAGATTCTTTCACTTTTACATTAAGTAAACTCTTCAAAAGTTACAAGAGGTAGTTCACAAGTGAACTTTACATAGTCTTCATTTTAAAGCTTTTTTCATGACTTTGTGGGACTCAAGCCAATACTTAGGCTTGTCATAGACTTGCTCCAACAGCTCCCCCTCAAGCCAAGTATGCTTGAGGTCTTCAATCTTCCAAGATTACTTGCAAACCAATCATAGCCTTGAATTTGCAAAGCTTTGTACCATCCAATGCTTTGGTTAGAATATCTGCACATTGTTGATGAGTGGACACATATGATATTTGAATCTCTTTGCTTAGAACCTTCTCTCGTACATAGTGATAATGAACTTATATATGTTTAGTCCTTGCATGAAAAATGGGATTAGCAGCTAAGTGAATAGAACTCATATTGTCAACAAAAATAGTTGGAGTTCCAAACTCCAATCCAAGATCTTTGATTAATGTCTTCATCCACATAGCTTCTTGTGTAGCTATGGCAAGACCTCTATATTCAACTTCAGTAGAAGAGAGAGCAACTGTGGGTTGCTTCTTGGATGACCATGAAATAAGCTTTGAACCTGCAAAGGTAAGATAACCTGAAGTGCTCCTTCTATCTTCCTTGGAGCCAGCCCAATCTACATCAGAAAATAGCTTCAAACCTAAATCAGATACATAAGGATAATAAAGTCCTTCATTTATGGTTCCTTTGAGATACTTGAGAATCCTTTTGGTAGCATCCATATGTGGTTTCCTTGGTGTGTGCATAAATTGACTTAGCACACTCACACTGTAACATATATCTACTCTTGTCAATGTGGCATAGTTGAGACTACCCACTATACTTTGATATGATGTGATGTCCTCTATGAGTTCACCTTCATGTGAGCTCAATTTGTGATTGACCTCCATTGGAGTACCTGCAATCTTACAATCTTGCATCTTGAATTTTGCCAACATGTCCTTAATGTACTTCCTTTGAGTGAGAAACAAACCATGATCTTTGTAGACAACTTCCAAACCTAGGAAGTAGGTAAGTGAACCCAAATCACTTATCTTGAACTCTTCTCTCATCTGATCATTGATCTTCTTCATACCATCTGCATCATTTCCTATCAATATAATATCATCTACATATACACATAGGTAGATGACCTCGGAATTACTCTTTTTAATAAAGAGTGAAGGATCTGCCTTGCTTGGTTGAAAGCCTTTGTCCCGCAAGAATGAAACAAGCCTGAAATTCCAAGCTCTTGGAGCTTGCTTGAGACCATACAATGCTTTGTTAAGTTTACACACATAATCAGGATAAACTTGATTCTCAAAACCAGGTGGTTGTGCCATATATACCTCTTCTGTTATCCAACCATTCAAAAATGCATTCTTTACATCTAGTTGAAGTATCTTCCAATTCTTGGAAGAGGCAATACTAAGCAAAACCCTAATAGTAGGCATCTTTGCCACAGGAGAGAAGGTCTCCTCATAATCAATTCCTTGAGTTTGTGCAAAGCCTTTTGCTACAAGCCTTGCCTTATACCTGTTAATGGAACCATCAGAATTCTTCTTGAGTTTATAGACCCATCTTGAGCCTATTACCTTCATGGATGAAGTCTTGGGCACCAAATCCCAAGTGTTGTTTTCCTCAAGTGCTTCAATCTCTTCCTTCATTGCATGCTTCCATTCTGTTTTTGCTTTGGCCTCTTCAAATGATGATGGCTCCTCTTGGTTTATGTCATGTGCTATGTAGATAGAATGTTTAGTTACTAATGAGGTGTCAAACCCATACCTTTCTGGTTTTTTTTTTTCCCTCATAGATCTTCTTAGGCCATGGTGTGATGATTCTGCCTCATGTCCAAGTTCCTGCAATTTTGCTTTACCTTTAGACTTCCATGCTTTGATCTTTTCCATGTGAGATTCTTCATCATCCTCTGAGGTGTCTTGTTCTTCAATCTTTGATTGTTCTCTACCAAGCTTTGGAAAATCTTCTTCAAGATCATATGGTAAATTGATCTTCCTGCATGAATCTTCATACCATGAATTGTTCTCATAAAAAACTACATCTCTGCTTACCAAGAATCCTTTGTTGGTAGGGTTGTATAACCTGTAGCCCTTTTGATTGTTGTCATATCCAATAAATACACACCTTTCTGCCTTTGGATCCATCTTGCCTTTAACCTGTGAAGGAACATGAGCAAAAGCAATACATCCAAAAATTTTACAATGATCTAAGCTTGGTCTTCTTCCATTCCAAGCCTCATATGGAGTCATCCCATCAAGGAATTTTGAAGGCAACCTGTTAATCAAGTAAGTGGCTGTAGATACAGCCTCAACCCATAAGTAATTAGTTAAATGCTTTTCATTTAACATAAACCTTGCAGCTTCAACAATTGTCCTATTCCTCCTTTCTGCCACTCCATTTTGCTCAGGAGTGTACCTTGTAGTTACCTCTCTTTTGATTCCTCTTTCTTGAAGAAAAGAATCAAACTCATGGGAGAAGTATTCTCCCCCTCCATCTGACCTTAGCCTTTTTAGTGATTTACCTGTTTGATTCTCCACAAGAGCCAAATATCTTTTGAAACATGAAAAAACTTCATCTTTGTGTTTCATAAAGAATAGGATAGTCCATCTGGTGCAATCATCAATAAAGGAAACATAATACCTTGATCCTGATATTGAAGCTTCCTTGCTAGGTCCCCATACATCTGTATGAACCAACTCCAAGAGATCTCCATGCATATAACCTTTCTTCATGAATGGTAACCTGTGAGACTTTCCAAATTGACATGCACTACACTTATAAATCATATGTTGTTTTGACAAATTAGGAAGTCCAAGTACACTTTGGTCCCTGCAGATTTGCTTTAATGACCTTTCACCAATATGTGCTAACCTTTTGTGCCATACTTCCAATTCTGTGAGTGTCTGACTACCATAATTAAAGAGAGCAATGTTTCTAGTGTCCTGTAATTCAAATGTGAACAATCTACCTGTCTTTTCACCTTTTGCAATTCTTCCGAATCCTTGACTTGGATCTTCAACAAATGCTCCTGCTTTTGTGAACCTGACTTGCAACCCTTTCTCTACTATCTGCCCAACACTTATCAAATTCTTTGTAATGGTAGGGACATAGAGTACCTTACTGAGTAGGTTGATGTTTCCATCAGGTGCTTTGACATTGCCTATTTTCTCCACAGGATGTTTTGTATCATCTCCTGTTTGTACCTCATGCTTATTCCTTGGATCTTCTAAATCTGATAGGAGTGCCACATTTCCTGCCACATGATTTGAACAACCTGAATCTATGTAGAAAACATGCTCATCAGATTTACCTTGTGGCATAGCCATGTTCATGATCAATAATGAATCCTCTTTGTTTGAGTTTTCTGTGTAGTTATTTTAGTCTCTCCTTCCTTTGTAGCCTCCTTGATAGTTTGAATGATTGTAGTTGTTGTAGTTGCCATGGTAGTTGTTGAACCTTCCTCTTGAGTAGCCATAACTTCCTCTATTGTATCCTCTGCCTCTTTGATTCTTGGAATTCCTAAAGCAATTTTCAGTTGTATGATTAGTTAATCCACAAATAGAACATGAGTTGGAGTCTTGGGATCTCCCCCTGCCTTGTCTACCTCCTCTTCCTCTACCTCTGCCATGTCTTCCTCTACCTGCATAGTTAGCTTGATATGTACCTGCTTCATCATCCACTTTCTTTGCCTTTCCTTTGTTATCTTTAGACTTGCTTTTATCCGTGTATAAAGCTGAAGATTGATTACCTTTAGAGCTTTCTCCATTTTTGATAAGCTTTGCCTCTTCAGTAAGTAGTTGTCCAATGAGTGTGTTGAAATCAGGTACATGCATGTCCATGTACAAATCCATAGCTCTGGTGAATGCTTCCCACTTATCATCTGCCTTCAAGCCATTGATGACCTGCCTTACAATTTGCTCTTCATCTATTACCTCTCCTACGCTTCCCAACTGATCCGCTATGTCCTTGAGCTTTGTGACAAAATCAGTCACATTTGGTTTGGGAGCCTTCTTGAGAGTTGTGAAATCCAGCCATAGTTGATGCTTCCTAGCTTTAGTACTTGAAGAAAAGAAAGCTTCAAGTGCATCCCACACTTCCTGAGATGTCTTACAACTTCTAATGTGAGGCAACAAAAAATCTGAGATAGAGTTGAGGAGATAAGACCTTGCAAGTGCATCCTTGGAGCACCATGTGCTCAATCTTTCTTGCTCTTCTTGTGTTGGTTGACTTTTGTTCTTGAAACTTGGCATAACTTCATCTCCAGCCACATAACCATATAAACTTCTACCTTGGAGATAGGCTTCCATTCTTAATGACCAAGCTGAGTAGTTACCTCTATCTAATTTGTCAATTGATGAAGGAAATCCATCTGCCATGTTGTCCAACCTTGCTCTGATACCACTGTGAAGAGATGGATAGGTATGTGCTTGAAGATGAAGAGGTGTTGCAAAATCCTTGATCTACACCAGCCAAATGAACTCCAGGAGTATATGGTGGGCCCTTTTATCTTGCCAATGGATGTATTAGACACCCTATGTACCTTGGAAGATCACTCTCAAAAAGATAGATCAAAACAGATAAGTTGGAGTTAGCTCAGAGGTGAAAACTTGCTATTCTTGGTTCATACACCTGTCCAGTGTTTTACATAATTCTCTGAGCACAACAGCAATTAGCTCAATTCCTCTTAGGGAAGTCTAGGCAACTTAAAGAGCTAACTTTCAAGATTAATCTCATCAAAAATAATAAACCACACACTGAGAATGAGTTTTAACAAGTGATGACATCATCCCGATTTTCACGGGCTGCTACAGAAATAGACCAGTGAGCAGACAAATCAACATAACTCAAAATGTAGAAATTCAATGATTCTGAAAATTTGTATGGTTATACTAGCCAGTAAGCTGAATCCAAAAAGCTTTAAATCACTGAATTTGGGTAAGTAACCACTGAGAAATGGCTCTGACAAGATGAGTGAAAAAGTCGGGTACCTGACAGAGAAGTGAAGATGAACAGACCCTGTTGACTTCAAATGAACATAACTGAAGATGGCAACATTCAAATGACATGAAAATTTGTGAGCATATAGTAGACTTATAGAGCTAACTTTACCAAGTTAAATCACTGAAAATGATGCACCAAGCTCAGAGAAAACATCTCTGCAAGCTGACTGAGAAAAACTGAGAGTAATGGCAGTGAGTAGTACACTTCACAAGAACATGGAAAGATGAACTCAAATAATCATGAAAATGAAAGTATATTGCTTGTACAATACAATGACTTACTGATACATATGTGTGCCTTGTAATCACACCTTGATATGGCATAAAGCTCAGCTCTTGGAGGTCTTCACATAGGTCTCTCTAACCACGACTAAAACTGCCATCTATTTATAGTTGAGTTTGGGAGGCTAACTTCCCTCAATCACTCTCCAATCAATCAATGATTGATTTGATTCTCTACCTACCACAAATCACGAATTCGTGGCTCCTCTTTCCATTCTTGATCAAGTGGACTCAACCACTTAAGATTCTTTCACTTTTACATTAAGTAAACTCTTCAAAAGTTACAAGAGGTAGTTCACAAGTGAACTTTACATAGTCTTCATTTTAAAGCTTTTTTCATGACTTTGTGGGACTCAAGCCAATACTTAGGCTTGTCATAGACTTGCTCCAACAATATTTTCAATGGGTGGATATCTGATTGTTATTCAAAATTGCTACAAAACATGGTTTCATTAACCAAACTACTTCAAGGCATTTACATAAGCACTAAAAATGTTAGAGAGTTTCATGATAAACTTGATTCAGTCTCATACTGTTGAGAGCTCTCTTCTTCTTCTTCTATATGCACAAGAGCTCTTTCTTCATCCACGTACATACCAGATTCTGCAGGATCATGCACAAATCTTCTTGTTTGCCTATGATTTCCTGTACCACATACATCTGGAAGCTTTTGTTTTATCATATTGATGGTTGCTTTCCTCAAGTGACCTATTTTTGTCAAGGAAAAATCATAAACAAGAATATCTACATCATCCATTTTAAGAGTGGATGTGCTTCGAATATTCTTTTTCTTTTTTGAACCTGTTCGTTTAGCATCACACACCATTTCTAAGTTATATTTACCTGTGAATGAATTACTACTTTTAGTATAATACCAATGCACCATCAAAGCCTCGATTCTTCTCTGATCAATATCTTTAGTTATCTCTAAAACCTTTGCAATCCAAAATGGTCTACTAGCCTCATCACCATCAGCAAGTACTGCAATAAGTGTTCCAACATTTATCTCTATTAAATTTCCTTGCCATCTTGCTTCTGCCTGTTTTGTCATCCTTGGGCCTACATTAATATTTTTTTCTGGTGGATGTATAAAACTTTGAAGTGCATATGCATTACATGCTTGGGCCACATTCATGGATCTTTGTGTACAAAAATACCATGTGAATGGAATATCAACTGGCCAATGACCTGCAAGTGTATACTATATAATCTCTTCTTGATGATTGAAAAAGTCCTCCCATCAAGATACATCTTGATCTCCAGCATATTTTTTTGCACGCTCAATATGTCTCTTCTTTTCAATGAGTGCATGCTTCCAGCTTTTACTTTGATCAACCACATTTCCACATCTTTCTGTACTGTTTTTATCTTCATATGGTGATTGTTGTGCACCATACACCGTAGATAAATTAGGCACCTGCAATAAGAATCTGCATCCCTCTTTAGGCTCCCACCCAGGAGAAGATGAATACTGCTTTGCAAATAAAAGGGTTATTTCATCAAACCTCCTCATCAAGAATACATGGTTGAAACTAATATTGTGCAATGGAGCCAAAACCTTAGCACTGTTATCAAGGCCCATTGAGCAAAAGTGCTTCAAGTTATAAATCTGTGTGAGTTGTTGCACTTCTGGTTTTGGAGTATATGCTTTTGAAATCAGCTTAGATAAAATCAGAAGAGTAAAAGCATTGTTACGTGCCAACTTCTTAGAGAAAGTACTGAACATTTGATCAATGTGATCATGAGTGTGGCCAACCAGAAGGAAATTTATCTTAACCTTCTGAAATACCTGTTTATCAACAAGCATGCTTAAATATCCAAAGACTGTGGAATTTTTATTCTCTCTTGCAGTATTATCAAGTTGCAAATATAGAGTTGGTGGCAAAAGACCCTTCCATGATTGAATGACAGTAACTGTAAGGTTTGGATCATTATGCACATTCGGATATGTGAAGAAAACCTTGGACATTACAGTTCCATTGTATACCAAAGCACCAACCAAATGCATTTGCACAAGGACTTCATCTCCAATGTCCTTAGGGATGCGATAAAAATGTGGAAAACAAGTTTTTTTTTGATCCATACCATCGATCAACAAACACATATAACGCTCCGGATTTCTGAGTGCTTTACTTCGATGATGAATTGCTTTCTTTCTCTCTAAAGCTTGACTCTCACGATGGTTGTTAAGAAGGTTTTTCAAATTATTCTTTTCCTGTGGTGTTGTAGCCCCCTTTGCCATGTTTTTCAAAGTGGTGCAAACTGAACATTCACCCATTCTAACTTTACGAGGAATAGACACATTGTTAAACTCTTCCTTCCATAATCGAGTAAAGTGACGATACAACACATACTTCTCATTTCTATTTTCCATGTCTTCTCTATATATTTGAAATACCTCTCAACGAGTAAAGTTATCTGACAAGTGCAACCTTCCAGTTGTAGGCATAACCTCACAATGCAAGCTAAAATAGTTCATCATCCAATTCATTGCATGACGTCCAATAGATCCTTTGGTCCCAACATGGAACATATCCAAAATGAGATCCCCATTCAAAAACCCCTGTTGAACCCTATGTATTCTAAAATTTCCCACACCCATTGCAATTTTAAATGCAGCCCAACAACATCGCATCCCTTGACTAAAGAAATATTCAAAAGCAAAACATGTTACTGACATGTTATCCTCAATCATTTGCATGCGAGAAACAAGGTATATATCTTGCCTTTCACTATCTAAATGGAGGAATTTCTCTCTTAGGTGCTTTAGTTTCTTCATTCCTAAATTGTACAAACATTTCAAACCACAACAATGCTTCACAATATCCAATGCAATGTGTTATCTGAAGTAAGAAATTTAAATCTTTTTTTACTTACTTCACGAGGCCTTCTTTTAAAATGTAGATTGAGCTTGCTTTTCTTTTCCGTTGCTCCACATGCACTTGAGTCAGAAGGGAGATCAATGGTTGGATTAGATGGGAGATAAAGAGGTACATTTGGTTGAGCAACATTGCACTGTGAATTGGATAACTTAAATGACTCAACAGAAAACATAGAATGATCATCAGCACGTTCTAAACCATAGGGATCATCACTTATGTGGAAAGGGTCAACTGAGAACAATGAATCCAAAATTGTATCAATATGAGCAGAGGAAGCTGATGCCCAAGCATCCAGTGAAAAGATTGAGCTCATCTTCACTCAGGTCAAAGAAGACTGAAGATGAATGACCTTTTTAAATAAGTAGAAATCCGAGATCAAGTGAAGATGTCACATCAAATGTCACATCAAGTAGATATGAAATGAAAAGTTCATTAAAGTACATTAAATTCCATTAAGCATCAAATTACATCAAATTACTTAATTACTCAGATATACACTAATAAGGGAACCAAAGATTTGATTCACTTTTGAAAGATGAGATACACAGTTGATTTCTAAATAGATATGAGTCATTGAGTCTTAGCATTATGAGTGAATCATAATATATCCAAGTTGAGTTCCAACTGGATTAGATATTAAAATTGTTTGGAGTAGTGCCATTGAAGACTTTACAAGAAGAAATTTTACCTTTGGTTAAGATTTCAAGGATTAGGTTTTATTGTGGTATTGGCTAGATCTCAAAAAGGTAGATGAAAAGTATATTAAAAAAGAATTATGTGTAAAAGAGGTACACGGAAAAGTATATGTAAGAAGTATATGGAAAAGTATAGAATTATATGTAATAATTAAGTATGTGCTTGTTACAAAAGATTTTCAAATGAATTTTGAATCTAAGATTTTCCTGAACGTTGGATGCAAAGACAATGAGTGACGTTTGAAATTACCAAGCTATTTTGTTGAAATTACCAACCTATTTTGTTGAAATTACCCCAAAGCTCTTTGTTGAACGTTTATTCATACATTGATTTTCCTTTTCAACAATGTGTTACGAGATAAATGTGAATATGAACTGAAGTGAGAAGGATAACACTATAAAGATGTCATTAATCTCCCATATTCAACACAACTTAGACTTGATTTTTTCCCAAACAAGAGATTCTAAGAAACAATTTATACTTGAGATTATACTTCCTCATGTACATACCATACTCTTGCCATTGAAGTGTAAATTACATGCAAATGTATATAAATAGTTGCAAGGTTCTATGAATATTTCATTAAAGTCGAGGTGAAACATCCTATTTGTGTGAGTGGTATTTCCTAGTTAGATAAGTTGACAGATATAGTTAGCAACTGGATTCATTCAGTTAGATCCAGTTAGTCTCTGGTTCAAGTTACCCAATTGCCTATAAATAGCAGAGGAGGAGATCATTCTCATTTTCAAAATCCACGAGCAAGAGAGAGCAACAGAGCACAGACAGCTATGGAGCACAGAGCTCAGCAAACCAGCAAGGCAAATCTCATGGAGAAGAAGAATGTTGGCAAGAGTACCAAGAGGTAGACAAAATCAAACCACAAAAAAAGATTCCTAAAAGATTCCTTTTGTATGTTTGAGTAAATAGTATGCTTTCTAGGTTTTTATTTTTCTTAGCTCATAAAATATAGATCCAATGAGGGTACAACTCGATGCCAGACATCTACTTAATGGTGTAAGTCGATGCCAGGCATCGATTTTTAGGTGCAAGTCGATGCCAGGCATCGACTTGCACACAAAGTCGATGCCTAGCATCGACTTGCACCATCAAGTCGATGCCTGACATCGAATGTGGCTTGAAATTCGATGCCAAGCATCGACTTTAGGGTGCAAAGTCGATGCCAAGCATCGACTTGCACCTAAAAGTCGATGCTTGGCATCGACTTGGACCCTTGAAAAACACATCAACGTATGAGATCATATCTCCGAGCCCCTTCAGGGATGCTGAGTCCAAGAGTGAGAGGCCTTTCAAGAAGCTGAGAGTGACCATGAGCTCTGCTGACCAGCAACGTGACAGAGGCATTGGTCACCAAGCAAAACCAAAGAAAATTATTGCATCCTTATCCTGTGAGAAGGCCAGCAATCCAGTTGGAGTGTCCTCTAGTGGAGGGACGTAGAGGTCTTAAGGACAGATCGTCCACTTCGAGACATGACAAACCTGGAGTGGTGCCTTCAGTATGTTGAAGAAAAGAATGCAGTCCTCCTTGTGTTCGCAGGGGCGTATGGGAGAGGAAAGATCACGACAACACAGGGTTTTCAGTATGGCCTTGTGTTCAAACTGGATTATGAAGATGAGGATTCTGACAACCTCCTTGTCCTGGTAGAGACATCGGAAGGTTTAAGAAATGTTATATGCAAGATGGATTTCTTGTGCCCAGAGTGTTGTGTTCCAGATGGGCTTGCAGAGATATGCAGGGACTCAGTGAATCTTATCAAGGACTTGATGCCATGGATCCAGGGCAACATCATGCCAATACAACAGAAGATGACAACCCCTGTAAAGGCAAGGGGTAAGCAGAGCGTACAGAAAAAGTTCCAGAAGAAAAAGAAGAGAATTGATGATGAGGAGTCTTCTGACTCAAGCTCTAGCTCTGAGGATATAATAGTTGCACATGGTGGAGAGCTTGCCTCGGGTGTTCTTGGTACTGAGCAGAACAAGATGAGGGAAGACATAGCGAGAAGAAAAGTTGTGAAGAAGGGGCAGTTGTTCCACCTGCCAATCAATATCATCCATAGGCCACCATTAGATCCAGTCACAGGGAGGAGGTCCCTTGAGATCAAGGAGCCACACAATTTGCATGTGCAGAATCTTAAGAAGAAAATGAAAATAAATCCTCATGCTACTGTTGTGCCATTCCTTGTCATGGTGGATCCGAATGAGTGCATCTCTATGGAGGAGTTCAATGAGGGTTTGTTTGAGGATTATACATATTATGTGATTGGAGGTTCACACTCTGCAGAGGCCCCCAGAGAGCTAGTGAAGGAGCACCCTACCACATTCTTCTTTAGGTATGCAGAGTGCAAGATATATGTTGGTCTTACAACTGAGGAAGCCAAGCTTCTTGCTTGGGATCACAACAATGACAATGACTATAGGAAAAAAATGTCCTCCATAGAGAGAATTCGGTTCTTCCACCATGAATATGAAGATTGTCTCGTGAAGGAAGCTGGAAGAATACATCCCAATCTACAAAAGCAATGCCTTATTTAGGTTGGAATTGCACTGGATGAGAATAGAAAGACTGATGCTTTGAGGAAATATGATCCATGGTTTCAACTGGCATTTAGAACAGGTGAGATCTGGGATCTGCAGGATAAAATTTTCACAATGTGGGAGAATAAGGAGGTCAAGGGCCAGAAGCAACGGAAGTCGAGGCCAGACCCACAGGTGGATCTGAAGGGAAAGGGCAGGAAAGTTGACCTCTCAATTGAAGAGGCTCCTGAGGACATGAAGCTGACACCATGGAGGGCCCTTCAAGGAATCAAGGATGATACATTGATTATATCAACTTTGTCAAGGGTAATCTCCAAGGAGTTAAGCCTGGAAGAGATGGTTACTGAGCTCAATAAGTATGCATGTTATTCTCATATCCTTTTTCCATCCTCCCATGTTTCTGGTCTAACCTAGTCTCTTTTTCATTTCTGTGACTGTAGTCATAAAGTATACATGAAGATTCAGGAGGTGATGATGAAGAGGCTGGGTTGCTTTTCTTGGACAGAGGTCCAAACATACTATCCAACCACATCATCCTACAAAGCTTTATCAGAATATTTTATCCTATTTCGTGATTGGGTAGGCTCTCTTTCAGAGATCATGCTTGGTTTGTTATTAGTCTAGATGCCTTGATTCACCTAACCAATTTGATGCCAAGATTTTAGTAGGAATTCGATGCCTGGCATCGACTTACTGCTAAATTCGATGCCTGGCATCGACTTACTGCTAAATTCGATGCCTGGCATCGACCTGCTGCCAAAAGTCGATGACTGGCATCGACCTCCTAGCATAATTCTATGCCTGGCATCGACTTGGGGGCATAAGTCGATGCCTGGCATCGACCTCATGGCATAAGTCGATGCCAGGCATCGACTTATGTCCCAAAGTCGATGCCAGGCATCGACTTTCAGTAGAAAGTCGATGCCTGTCATCTACCTACACACGAAATCGATGCCATGCATCAATTCCTTATGTTTCGTTTGTTGTATTGAAGAGCTCAATTAATTTTCTTTCCACTTTATTCTGTAGAAACCAAAGAAAAGTAAGTCTGCAGAGCTACTAGATGATTGCCCCCCTGCATTCCTGGCTCACATTCAAAGAGCAAGGCATGAGAAATCTAGACTGAAAGCCAAGGAGATTGATTTTGATGATGAACCTGATCTGAAATGTTTCTCCAATCCCCTAGACCCCCTTAGGCCTGTATATTACAATGTATTCTGTAGTGATGTAAATAACATTTGTTCTGTTGTGCCTAGAAAGCATTTCTCCCTTCTCATAGCAGACATACCCTATGGATTTGGGATGTTGGGATCAGTAAATGACGATGAACCCTTCAAACACCCTCAGATTCGGAAGATGGTCACTGATTTTGCAGAGTTGACTATGTCTTCTCTTTGGAGGATAGTAATTTTTCATAGCAGAGACCAGTCTTTCTCTATTTCAACTGCTGTGAAGGCAAGATGTCATGCTGTGGAGTGCCTCACGTGGTAAGTAATCTTCTTTCTATCTCCATGGCTTTAATGATGCTCTCTGTCACTTATAGTTCTTGTTGGCAGAGTGAAGACAAACGTCAATCACACTCCTTTGCATAGGTTTGTGAGCTCCACTGAATGCATTACAGTTGGCTATTATGATGAACTAAGCAAAAGGAGAGTCAGGGAGCATTGCAATGAGAATGGGATCTCAAATGTGCTCATGTTCCCAGCCGTTACCAAGAAACTTCGTCATGTAGCTGGGGACATGACACTGGTTAACCCGTATCAGAAGCCACAAAAGCTCATAATGAGATTGCTTCAACTATTCTCCAATGATGATGACTGGGTCCTAGACCTTTTTTCGGGCACAGGTAATTTCAATTTTAACAATTTTCATTAGTCATCATCTTGATTGGCCTCTGAGTGGTTTTCTGTTGTTTCAGGGTCGACTCTGGCTTGCTCCTTAAAGATGTTCAGGCACTGCATAGCTGTGGAGAAGGATGATGCTCAAGTGAGCTTCATTAGAATGAGAATCAATGGGCTAAATGAATACCCAGATGAAGACCAAGAGGTTGGAAGGAAGCACATTGCAGACACGGAGAGATTCCAACCGGCTTCAAGGGAGCCTGTTCCCCCACTTGCAGATGAACCGGGGGACATGGCTGACCTTGAAGAGCCAATCTTGGAGCAAGAGAGGTAGGAGATGTGTTCTAATGTTCCAGAGGATCCCATTATGCTTGAGCCTGAGGAAAGCTATGATCAGCTTCTATTGTAGATTCATATTACTCTTGTAAAACACATGAAATGTAAAACATCTTTTTAATAGAAATATAATGTCGAGTTCTGCTTCCACTTTGTGTTCAGCTTGACTTATCTTGAGCATTTCTCTGATGAATGTGTGAATGTTTCTTAGTATAATTTTTTTTATTATAATCTTCTCTTGGGAATGCTTTTGTGAAATTTATTTCATATTCTGTGAATATGGCCCAGCATTCAATGACGATCTTAACTATACAAAGGAGATGATCTTAATTGCCTTGTTAAAATGTTCTGATTTTTGCAACACATGTACTCCGATTTTCGAGTAGCTTTTAATCAGCTATAATCTGTGCTTGTTGAGGTTATAGATGTAATGAAGGAGCTTCCCGAACTCTTACTTGTACCTTCAACTCTAATCTCTTGTCAAAGATCATGATGTGGGATTCTTGATCATGCTGAACAACTAGTTTTCATGGCACCAAGTATTTTATTATATCTATCTTGACTACTTGGGATATGGGATCAAGCTTCTAGTCAATATTTACAAGCAAGAACAAGTGATGCTTTCTAGATATTGTAAAATGCCCACTTTATTGCTTGATATCATGGTCTTTAGGTAAAAAGGAATAGAGAACATGTCTTTGTTCTCCTTTGTTGTAACTCAGTGTTACCTTCTCTATGTTGAGATGTCCTATTCGTCTTTGGAGTGATTAGACCCTTTGCACTATTATCAGGTTTATCTTTTGTATACTAGTGCAATTTTTTTTCAATCTTGGTCAAATTGGCCTTTTCGGCATCTTTGTAACACTCCATCTGTTTCTGGGTTTATCTTTTCAAGTAGTACCTCACACAATCATGTTACAGGGTATATTTCCCTAAGGAGAACCTCCCTTGAGTAGAAGGAGTATTGGAAGTATCGACTCGGTTACCCCATCTATAGTTTGGCACACACGGTGGGACCCTTGCATTTTTATGTGAGGTAATTAGTGCAGTATAGAGTTGTGTCACATTGTTTCTTGTTTTTTTTTGCATCGTGTCAGTGGGTACATGACCCACACTCGAGTAGACAAGGAACCTCTTCTTGTAGAAAGGAGCATCAAGAAGTCAGCTCTACCTTCAGCGAGTACCCCACTACCCTTAAATTTGTCCATTGAATTCGCTTCAACCCCTCTCAAAAGAGAAGCTGAGGAGGACATTAGATTTTTCCTCAGATACTTCAGAAGAAGCACCAGTGCCAATGGAGGATCTTTCTCATTTACTCTCTAGGTTGAATATCAAGTTCCCTACTTTTAAGGGGTTGGCTTATGAGGATGCAAATGATCACGTGAGGAGATTCATTTCCTTATGCGGCGGACGAGGTCTGCAGAATCGAGAGGATGCAATGCTGGTACTCTTCCCATCTACATTGGAAGGCCTTGCCAACAAATGGTATAGTCAATATGCAAATGGCCACTTCACTACATGGGAGGTACTGAAGACGACATTCTCGCAGACATTCAGACCAAGTGACTCCTTGAAAAGAGCTCTAGATCAGCTAGAGAATCTAAAGCTGAGACCAGGTGAATCCTTTCACAGTCTTCACACCAGGACAAAAGCACTTGTCTCATGTCTTCCACATGCTCCAGGTGATTTCTTGGTTAAAAAATGGATAGAGAAAGCTTTGCCCAAGTCATCTCAGCAGAAGCTTCGCGAATCTCTTAGATTGGATGCAACACTGGATGATTTTGTTGCAGCTGCATCACATATTGAGGAAGCTAGGCTACATTTTGAAGGAGATACTCAATCAAATTATGCATCACACTTATATCCTATTGGGCAACTCAGGAAGGAGTTGGAAGCCTTAAGAATGCAGCAGAGTCAACAAGAAGAGAAGGTCATGCCACCACCACCATGCCACAATGTTGATAAAGTAGCTCAACTTCGTCGTGAGTTAGAAGATTTGCGATCTACACAGGACATACGAAGCAAGAGTGGACATTCCAATGTTAATTGTCCCAGCAAGGTGAGTTGTCAATTCTGTGGGATGGTCATGAAGCAAGAGACTGCTACTACCTCAAGGGAGTACAACAGCATGGTAACCCTCCTATCCTTGATTCGTATTATGCTAGTACTTCAAATGCACCTAATAGAGAAGAGACCCATCTAACTCGGCCTAGATATAATAGGCCATTGATGTGTTATCGCTGTGGTGAGTATGGCCATATGCAGAACAGGTGTTCTCTACCAGAAGGTGCACCTCCCTGTCAAGATTGTCCAGGTGCCAAGGATCACTATACCAGAGATTTCCAAAGAAGCCGCCCTGCTCCAATTCACATGATTGCAGTCTCCCCACAAGTAGAAGGTATGACCACTCAGTCTTATGTTGTTTCATCTTCTTCAGTGCCCATGATGACTAGAGCCAAGCAAGCAGCAACCTGCAGAGAGGAACAACAGGGACTCAAAAATAGAGATGAGGAAAAGAAGGCTGGTTGGAAGGGCCAAGTAGAATTGAAGGAGCTTATGTTATGGTGACTACTTCCCTTAAGGACCAACCTGCAAGCTCTTAGGAAGACACACAAGAGGTTAAGATTGAGGAAATCTTGAAAGGTATTCATCACAAGGTTAGTTTGTACCAACTCATAAAAATGGATTCAAAACTAGGAAGTGATTTATTGAAAGTTATACACTCGGCCTACTTATGCCCACCATCGAGTGTAGATGGTTTCATGGTTGGCTTTCCGCCTGCACCCTTGGTAGACTATCAAAGCTCAAGGCTATCTGTGTTCATAAACGATGAAGGTCTGACTGGTGTCATTCTAGATGGGGGCTCTGGCATCAATCTGATGCCTGATTTTACAATGAAGAAACTCAAACTGAACCTAACCAAGGCGGCACCCTTCACTATCACATTAGCAAATCAGCATCGTGTTATGCCCCTCGGCATCATCGAGAAGGTACACATGTCAGTAAAAGGTTGTCAATTCCTCCTAGATTTTGTTGTGATTGCCCTGCCACAAGAAAGCTCTTATCCTCTGCTTTTGGGAAGGCCTTGGTTAAGGCAAGCAAAAGCACTACAAGATTGGGGAAGAAACCAAATGTGGATCTCCTCGAAGGCTAATAACCACTTATAGGTACACTTAGAAGAAGGATGCGACTCTGCCAAGACAACTAGATATGTAGATACTCAAGTAATGCCTTCTATAACCCAAGAAGAAGAGAATTTGTTAAATTGGATGATGGGTGGTGCAGAGTGTTGCACTGTTGAGATTACTGAAATAAATGAAGAACTTGCAAAAGAAGCCTGGGGAAGGAAAAAGAGTCAAAAAAAAGAAAATTTATGCTCAATCATTCACAAAGGAGAAAAAGTGAGTCCTTGCAGGAAAATAGAGACCGAGGTCAAGAAAGAGCCTTTGGAGATCAAATTTGGGCATTTTTCACAAAATGGTCTTCGTGGTAAAAAATTAGCAGGAAGTGAGCAAAAAGTAGTAGGAAGTGAGTTAGTATCTTCGAGAGGCCCAAAAATTCAAAGTAGGCCATCAAACCAAATTGGTCCATTGGATCAAAATGGGCCAATTTTGCAAGGATTCACCACTACAGAGTTCTATAAAAGGGTGGAAAAGCCTAAAAATGTCAAAATTGAAGAAGCCTTTGAGGAGGCTAATTTTGAGTCTAAAGGGCCAAATTTTGAGCCTGAGAGCAGAGAAGACCTTCCGTTTTCAAAAATTCCTCAAGGATGCATCAAGCAACATTTTGTGGAACATAAGGTGAATTCCACCCATGCTCACAGTGCAGATGCTTTTTCAAGAGAGACGAGTCCTGAAATGCTAGTTCAAGAAGTGAACCTTGGGGATGAAGGAAATCCTCAAATAGTCCACTTGGCCTTCTGGTTGTGGCACTATCCCTTTTTACAATAGAGGGTAACTTCTCTCCTTTTCTCCTATAAAAATGTCTTTGCATGGTCCTACAAGGATCTAACAGGGATCCCAGAGGAGCATGGATTACATTGAATACCCTTAGTAGAGGGAGTTGCACCTGCAAGAAGTGGGCCGTATTGACTCAATCCAAAATATGCAGAGGTAGTAAAACTCAAAATCACAAAACTAGAGGAAGCAGGTATTATTGTTCCAGTAGAACATTCAAGGTGGCTTTCATCTATGGTTATTGTAATCAAGAAAAATAGCGAAAAAATAAGAGTATGCATTGATTTTAGTGCTTTAAATAAGGTAACTGTTCAAGATGGCTTCCCTCAACCTTTCACAAAACAAGTATTAGAAGAAGTAGACGATCACACTTTGTAGAGTTTTCTTGATGGTTTCAGTGGCTACAACCAAATATTAATTCATCCTGATGATAGAGACAAAACTGCCTTTGTCACTCCATGGGGCACTTATGTGTACACACGCATGGCTTTTGGGCAGAGGAATGCACCTGCTTCATTTAATAGAACAATGTATCTGATACTAGGGAAATAATTGACAGCTTTTCTATGCATTTTTATGGATGAATTTTTAGTGTTCTCAGGCACAGATAGAAGAGCAATAGTCCAAGATTTTCATGAGCACTTGGAAAATCTGAAGGAAATCTTTGAGCAGTGTCTCAAAACAGGTTTGAAGTTGAATCCTGCCAAATGTAATTTTTTGGTCACTAAAGGCACTCTCCTTGGTCACATCATGTCTGCAAATGGGATAACTGCACATCCAGCAAAGGTCACTTCTATCCTTTCCATGCCCATTCCACGGACTCCTAAGGAAGTACAAAGCTTTTTAGGCCATGCAGGCTACCATAGGAGATTTATACGGATGTATTCAGAAATAGCTAAGCCTCTGTCAAGGCTTACAAGTAAGAAGATTCCTTTCTCATGGAGTCTTGAGGCTGAAAAGGCATTTTTTGAACTAAAATTGAGGCTATGTACTGCTCCACTCTTAACTATTCCTAACTGGTTAGTAGAGTTTCATGTGCATACAGATGCTAGTCTTCATGCAGTAGGAGCAGTTTTGGCTCAATCCTCCATGCCCAAGGTGCCCAAGGTGGATCAACCTATAGCTTATGCTAGCAGACTACTTACCAAAGCAGAAAGAAATTACAACACTATGGAAAGATAATGTTTGGCTATTGTTTTCGCACTCCAAAAGTTTAGGCACTACCTTCTAGGTGTGCATTTCATTGTCATATCTAATCATCAGCCCCTCAAGTACTTAATTAATAAGCCTAGAGTAGCTGGAAGGATTTGGTGTTGGCTACTACTGTTCCAAGAGTATGATTTTGAGATTCATATTAGGCCAGGAAAAGAACACTACATGGAGGATCACGTGTCAAGGACGGCTATGAGTGAAAAGGCAACATGTATTAATGATGAACTTGTAGATAGTAGTCTCTTCACGATAGAGACTCAAACTGAGTGGCATGATGAAATTTTGCATTTTCTCACTTCTGGAAAATTCCCTGAGAGCATAAACCATTAGAGAAGAGGATGTTACTCTTTAAAGCCAAAGCATATTCGCTTATAAATGAATATTATCATGATGGTATCTTGAGAAAATGTGTTTATCTAGAGGAGGTGTGAAGGGCATCTCAAAGGAGAGGAGTTGGCTCACAAAATTATTCACAGGGGATTATGGTGGCCTCATGTTTACAAAGAGACTATCAAGTTTGCCAAAGGATGTGATATCTGTTAGAGATATGCTCCCAAGCCTAGTAGAGTAAATTTTCAACCATTAATAATCTCCACTTGATGGCTACCTTTCGAACGATGGGTTCTTGATTTCATTTGACCAATCAGCCCAACTGGTCAACTTGGTGGTAAGAAGTATATCTTGGTGGCCACATGTTATTCTACTAAGTGGGTAGAAGCTAAGGCTACTGCTGATTGTACTTCCACTACAGTAGCCAAGTTTATGTATAAAAGAATATTCTCAAGATTTGGCTGCCCACTTGAAGTCAACAGTGATAGAGGCATGCACTTTGTAAACCAATTGTTGCAGATAACCTTTGACAGGTACAAGGTCTTCCATAAGAAATCTTGTGCATACTACCCGAGAGCAAATGGGCAGGCAGAAAGTTCTAACAAAATTTCGATTGGATTGCTATGCAAATTAGCCTTTGACCATCACACTTCATGGCCACAAGCCCTCATTGGTGCAATATGGGCTTTCTGAACAACCAAAAGGAGCACCATGGGAGAGAGCCCATTTCTTCTAGTCTATGGAAAAGAGGCATTAGCCCCTTTCGAATTCATCATCAGAAAAGAAATTGAAGCAAAAAGAATTGATGTTGACCCTCACATTAGAAGATTGGTAGCATTGGAGGAATATAGGGAAACAGCTATGAAGAGGCTGTAGGAAAAGCAAGAAGAAAGGAAAACACATTCATGGCAGACACTTAAGGACCAATAAGGTGGGAGAGGGAGCTCTAGTGCTGGTATATCAGATTCCATCTGTACCTACTAAATTGGCACCAAAATGGTCAGGACCCTACAAAGTGCTGAGGATATTTCAACAAGGAGCAGTACAAGTAGAGGACTTACAGGGTGAGAAATTGCCTCTGTTCAACATTTCCAGGGTGAAGGCTTATCTAACTTGAAACATTTCGAGAAAAAAATCAATCATTGTATACACCCTATTTCTCATTTCAGCTTGTTTTGCCCATAGACAGTTCTAATTTTGTTCTTAGAAATTTAGCTAATATTGAAGAATTGCACCGAGACGGTGCAACATCTTGATGTGGGGGACTGTAATCGAGCAAGATTTCATCTTGATTGTATGCCAACCCCACCAAAAAAAAAGGTTCATCTTGGCGCCACTTCTTTTCATCCTTGAGAGTTCACCGCTCCAGATTCGTCCTCATTTCATCTTTGTTGGGTCGGAAAAAAATCATTCTTCAAATTTCATACTTCAAATTTGTCCCTCAAAATCTGTCCCTCAAAATTCAGCCCTCAAAATTTGTCCCTCAAAATTCAGCCCTCAAAATTTGTCCTTCAAAATTTGTCCCTCAAAATTTGTCCTTCAAAATTTGTCCCTCAAAATTTGTCCCTCAAAATTTGTCCCTCAAAATTTAGCCCTCAAAATTTATCCCTCAAAATTTGTCCCTCGAAATTCAGCCCTCAAAATTTGTCCTTCAAAATTTGTCCCTCAAAATTTGTCCTTCAAAATTTGTCCCTCAAAATTTGTCCTTCAAAATTTGTCCCTCAAAATTTGTCCCTTAAAATTCAGCCCTCAAAATTTGTCCTTCAAAATTTTTCCATCAAAATTTGTCCTTCAAAATTCAGCCCTTAAAATTTATCCCTCAAAATCCATCCTTCAAAATTCGGCCTTCAAAATTCATCCTTCAAAATTCGTCCTCGACGCTAGAATCAAGTTGGCTATCAGATTTGTGGAGACACCGAACGTTCTTAAATGAAGTGTTGATTCATTATAAGAAAGAGTCTCGCATTCAAGGCCATATTTCGAAGTCTTCAGACGCTTTTGAGTCAGTTGGCTATCAATACCAAGATTGGACTACTTTCCCATAATAGGTTGTTCAATAACAGCTAAGAAGTGTTCTTTTTGTGATACAAATAAAGGATAAAGTGAGCCAACTTTGCTTCCTTTTGCAATAACCATATTGCCCTTTGATATGTGAAAGTACTGAGCATAGAAGACCACCTTGTAACCAAGGTCAACAAGTTGACTGACTGACATCAAAACTGCATGATAACTCAGGTACATGGCGTACATTATGCATAGCAAATTTTGAACCATCAATGAACTGCACAATCACATCTCCAATCCCCACAACATCACACTGGTAAAAATCACCAAGTCTCATGGTACCAAGAGGCTTTGCTGCATAATTAGATAACCATTCTCTATGTAGTGTCACATGGAAAGAAGCACCAGAATCTAGCAGCCAGGTGTGGGAAAGAGAATCAGCCATAAGAGCCTCAGTTGGCACAATACTATGAAGTGTCAACACATCAACATCATCAGAAATAGCATTACTTTCTTCAATCTTCACAGTCGAAGTAGATGGTGCAGGTAACTGTTTAACATGCCCATCAACATTTTGTCCTTTACCTTTAGCATTCTTACATTCTTTCTTCATGTGTCCTTTCTAATGACAATAATGGCATTCGATATCCCTCTTCCTTGATTTACTTCTACTCTTATTCCGTTGACCATTCTTTTCCTTGTTCTTGCTCCTGCCACGTTGTTGATTCTTTCCTTGGTAAGAATCACGAACATTATATGCTATTCCACTATGAGTGCCAACCATGGATTTTCTATGAATCTCCTCACTCAAGAGTGCTCCACATATGTCATCATAGATGAGTTTACCACCAGGTGCACTATTGCTAATTGTTGTGCAAAATGTATCCCATGATCAAGGCAAGGTGCATAACAACAATACTGCTTTCATTTCATTATTCATATCCATTTTCTAAGCCTGTAACTGAGAGAATATAGCATCAAACTCATTTAGATGAGCAGCAACAATATCTGTGTCCTTCATACGAAGGTCATATGATTTTCTCATCAGATAGACTTTATTTGATGTCGTCTCTTTTTCATATGTATTGCATAACTTCTTCCAAAGGTCCTCTGCACTTTCACAGTCTAATACTGTAAAGTAAACATTATCTCCTAGGTGCAAGCGAATGGTAGACCTGGCCATTTCATCTAACTCATCCCAATCATCTTCATCCATGTCAGCAAGCTTCTTTGAAATTCCATTTACTGGCTTCCATTGCCTCCTTTGAATCAGCACAGCTTTAATGTGATTCTTCCATAGAGCAAAGTTTGTGCCATCAAATTTTCGGATCTCAAAATGGTCCTTTGCCCTACAAGTTATAGCTCCTCCTCGAAACACTAACACTAGACCCTGATCCATCGAATGTGTCTAAGACCTCTGATGCCATGATGCTAGAGAACTGAATGGAATGATAATGGAGCTAGAAGAGTCAGAACACCAACGAATAAGTGTACCAAGGAGTAAATCGACCACTATATAGTTGAAAAAACCAAAAATTTGGAAAAATTTTGCCAGAGGATCCTCTGCAAAATTGAGCATATGACCAGTGTCAAAATATCATAAAACTGCAAGTACTGACATGTTTGCCTGCATAGTGAATCACTGACTCCACTGCATATAATCAGTTACCCAATAGAAGCCAACTAGGCTTATCGAGCACCTATGAACAACTATCATACATCTCCTATGGCAAGGCTAGGTAAGTCTTCCACCTGCATCACCGAAGAGACCCTGACATCTGGGTGTCTTGCAGTTAAGAAAACCTCACCACGACCCTCTTTATCAAACGTAAAAGGCTTTATGCAAAGAATGTAACCGCTATATCAATGACCACATGGACGTACATAAGCGGTATCCACATAAGCGTACATAATGTGTATGTGCTCAATATATGCAGTAAAATGATACTAAAAGGCTGATGCACAGCCCAAAAGCTAACCAGTAACACCAAGTGTTTGTCAACTCTGATGTTTTTGGCTAAAAAAACCTGCATAAATTTGTAGCGGCTGCTCCCACCAAAACTGAAATTTTTCAAGAAACCTGTAGTTTTGCGAGTGTGGCTAAAAACACAGCCCCAAAGGTTGATATTTAATGTCAAAGAAGTGCAAAGAACACTCTTCTTGATGTTCTTAGAACTGTCTGAAAAGAACTATGTGTAGAAGTACTCCAAAACGGCTCCAAAAGACACTCTGAAATCTGAAATAGGCTTTGAAAGCAAAGAATGAAGCTTTGAGGGACCAAAACATGTTCAAGGTAATGTCAACCTTAGTCTTTCCCCTTCTTCAGACACCACAAGAGTGTAGCTTAGTGGCAAGAGATTGCCACGGTTAAGCGAGCTCTGGGGGGAACAGTACTGGGATGGGTGACCTCCCGAGAAGTACCAGGAACCTCTATATTCCTTGATCGTTGAGGTCCTCCCTCACGCGCAACCAACGGTGACTTCAGTGACTCGGATGACAAGGTATGACAAGGTATGCCAAGGTCTATGCCTTGGTCACCACCTTAGTCGTAAGCCTTGGAGAAAGCGGGGGGGTTGCTCGCTTCGCTCGAACAAATGGAACAAAGCTTTTGCGTCGAACTGCTCTGATAACAGTGAAGTATTTGGATGGTGATGCACTATAGTGCGCTCTCCTTCTAGTGCTCTCCACGTCGATATCCTTGGAGTAGAAAACCCAGCTCCTAAAGGCCGCACACGGTACTCTGCACAAAGACTGCAAAATACGCAGAGAAACACAGTACACAGGGAGCACGAAGACAGATTTCTTAGGTCTTACAAATGCGGTAAAAAACTTACTGTCTGTGATTGACCAGGCCACTATATGTTTCATTAAAGAACATATACAAAGAAGTGTCTAGTGGCCATTTGGCCTTTCACATGGACACGGTAACATTAAGATGGTCAAATACCTTGAAATTCAACAAGAACCCTCAAATGTGAACCCCAATCAAAGGACAGAGAATCATTTACACATTTTTGAAGAAGCTTTTCACCATAGCCATTGGATAACAAAAAAATATGAAGGCGCAAATGCAAAGGTGCCTTTACTTTTTCCATTCAACCTCAGCTTTTGGATCCTTAAGGCAATTCAAAGGTTGTAATTCATTTGGAAGCCTTTCAAAACAATTCAGTAAACTAAATTGTGACTTTAGGTGGTTTTTTCCTCTTTGACCACTCAAACCCAAAGGAACCCTATATTTACCCTATGTAATTGAGGGACTACGTTGTGAAAATTTCCCTCTTCCTATGGTGGATAACTAATCATTCCAACTAAAAGGTCCAAGGAGGGTTCACTTTTTGCTTAATGGTTTGCCTTTATCTAAGCATCAAAGCTTTTGCTTGGCTGTCAAGGGATCCTAAACCCACATATGATAATGGTATATTTCTCACAACTATATGTACACTTTGAATCTGTGGTACGAATTCTCGAGTTCAAATCCGGGCTGGACATATCCATGAGTTTCTCAAGATGGTTGCTTCTACCTTATGAGGTCGGGTATGTGTGTCTTTCCAATTCATTGCCAATGTCAAATCAGCTTGATCCCACTTAACGGACACAAGCGCTTCCACATGGAATCAACAAGTGATTACATAGTGAAACAAAAATGATGTCCAAAATGATAGAGGACTTTTGATATTCAAGAGAAGCTTCACAAAACACCACCCTGGTGAAAATTCTATCATAGATGATAGAAAGCGAGGGGGCAGTTATTTGATGAGGACTAAGAATGGACCAAGAAAAACAAGCATAAAGAAATGAAGAAGGGAGGTCCCAATGAAAAGAACTCATTAAAAATTTTCAAGTTTATACATAAAGTAACCCTCTTATGTATTTATGAGGGAAACAAATTGTAATTTCTAAAGTTCTTGAGCTCTAGAAACCTAAGAGTTTTTTCCATTTTTTTAAATGCATCTTCCAAACCTCAAATCAAAGGTGTTTTAAGCCTCCTAATCATTTTCAAGTTTAAGTGAATAAGATGAATCCAAAAAGTGCTAAAGAAATGACCAAAAGTTCTATCTACTTTTTAACTTCATTTTGCAAAGACACACATACACACATACACACATAGATACATACATTATGCACGTACATATGTATGTATTCAAGTCAATGTCATATATGTATACATATGCAATCTATGTCTAGGTCTACACCTATGTCTAGACTCTATGTCTATATCTACATATGTAATGTCTATGACTATGTCTGTCTAAAACAATGCCTATGTCTACAATGTATGTTGACATCTACAACATCTATGTCTACATCTATTGTACAATTTTTTTCTCTTTGCTAAGCACTGACTATTGTATTATATTGTAGAGTTAAGTATCTATTGGTCACGTGAATTGAGAAGGTATTAGTGATTACATACATAGCAAATAATTTATTACATACACATACACATACACATACATACACACACACACACACACACATATATATATATATATATATATATATATATATATATATATATATATATATATATATATATATATATATATATATATATATATATATATATATATATATATATACATATATATATATATATATATATATATATATATATATGTATATATATATATATATATATATATATATATATATATATATATATATATATATATATATGTGGGTGCGCTCAGATAGGGCAATAAATTTTTGTTGATCTAACTGAAGTTCTGCCATGCTTAATTCATACAAAATAGTGGTAATATCTCAAAAGTGAACTTTAATTAAGATGTCATTGGTTGAATAATGTGAATGACCAATAAGATAAGCTTGTCAGAGCGACACAAACTCGTTCCGAGGGGGAAAGCTTGTCTCAATCAATGGTGGACTTGAAACAACTCAAAAGTGAACTTTAATTGTGATGTCATTGATTGAATAATGTGAATGACCAATAAGATAAGCTTGTCAGAGCGACACAAACTCGTTCCGAGGGGGAAAGCTTGTCTCAATCAACGGTGGACCTGAAACAACTCAAAAGTGAACTTTAATTGTGATATCATTGGTTGAATGATGTGAATGACCAATAAGAATAGCTTGTTAGAGCGACACAAACTTATTCCGAGAGGGAAGCATGTCTCAATCAATGGTGGACCCAGAACAACTCCCCTATATATATATATATATATATATATATATATATATATATATATATATATATATATATATATATATATATATATATATATATATATATATATATATATATATATATATATATATATATATATATATATATATATATATATATATATATATATATATATATATATATATATATATATATATATATATAGGTAGAGAGAGAAGGAGAGAGACATACATATCACATACACATACACATTAATAATAACTATTTTGTAATTTTCTTACGTCACAAATCGTAATGTACATGAATGTGTCATACATATCACATATACTACATACACACACATACATATACATGTATATGTACATATACGCATGCATGCATGCATGCACACATGCATGCATGCATACATACATACATACATACATACATACATACAAACATACATACATACATACATACATACATACATACATGCATACATACATTACATACATTACATACATACACACATACATACATACATACATACATACATACATACATACATGCACACATACATACATGCATGCATGCATGCATACATACATACATACATACATACATACATACATACATACATACATACATACATACATACATACATACATGAATACATGCACACATACATAGATACATACATACATACATACATACATACATACATACACATACATACATACATACATACATACATACATACATACATACATACATACATACATACATGCACACATACATACATGCATGCATGCAGACATGCATGATGTTGGAGTTGGAGGTCTGCGGAAGCACGCGAACAACACAAGGAAGAAGAAGAAGCTTGGAGCAAAACACACAATACTGAAAGTATTACCACTAGAATGTACAAAGATAAGTAGCTTGTTAGGGCAATAGGAATATATACAAGCCGGGGAAAAAAGAAACCTCCTAAAGAGGGGAAAGAGTGCCACGGCGGTCCTTGAGTGTTCACACACATCACTACCTAAATATATCAACAAATCCCCCCTAGGAGTGATGTAGTGAACAAGGAGCTGGCACCCATGTATAAGGAAGTGCCAAGCTTGTGGAATAAATCCACAAAAGGAAGTAAACGAAGTAAACCCAAAGCTTTGCAGAAAGCTTAAAACTTCTCCCTAGGCAGAGCCTTCATAAAAAGGTATGCAATGTTCTCATGCATGGGCACATATGCAAAGCTTATCTCCCTAGTAGAGAACCTCTCCCTGACATAATGATAATGCACCTCAATGTTCTTAGTGCGAGCATGGAACACAGGGTTCCTTGCAACTGCCAATGCGGGCATGACTGTCAGTGAAGATGGTGGTGGCAGAAGACTGACCAACACCCAAATCAGCCATAAGGCATCTGAGACACACACACTCAATAGTCGTTGTGAAAGCTTCCCTATACTTAGCCTCAATACTGGAAGTGGCCACAATAGGCTACTTCTTGCTCAACCAAGATATACATGAGCTACCAAGCATGAAGCAAAAACCACTGGTGGACACACGAGTGTCATAGCAACCAGACCAATCTCTATCAGAAAAAACATGCAAATCTGGCGATAGTGATCCCCCCTTGGGAAATCCAAGTAGCTGGGTACCACTCAAGTAGCGAAAGATGCGCTTGACCGCCTACCAATGCTTGACACTTGAGCAATGCATAAATCTGCTCATCTGTGAGAAAGCAAACTGAATATCTAGTCGAGTAATGCATACATAAATCAAGCATCCAACAACCTACTGATAGAGAACAACATCAAATGCATCTCCAGCATCATGAAGACTCAATCGTAAACCTGTCTCCATAGGAGTGGCAATAGGCTTATAATCTTCAAGGCCAAAACACTGCAATAATATGTCAATATATTTTGTTTGACACAAAGCGATTCCACCATCAACTTGCATAAACTGAATGCCCAAATAGTGATGCAAATGCCCCAAACCAGACATCTCAAATGTGGCATGAAAATCAGCCTTAAAATCAGCAATATGTATGTCATCAAGACAAGTGAGTAGCATGTCATCAACATACACGACAATGATCAGAAGCACATCATTAGCATGCTTAACATATAAGGTCCTTTCAGTTGAAATTTTCTCAAAACCATGT
The DNA here is from genome assembly GCA_020310875.1 of Ceratopteris richardii. Lineage (NCBI taxonomy): Eukaryota > Viridiplantae > Streptophyta > Polypodiopsida > Polypodiales > Pteridaceae > Ceratopteris > Ceratopteris richardii. Next base: position 69,530,669 of record CM035437.1, on the reverse strand, counting down.
GCGATCAAATAGGCATGTATCTTTTCATACCAAGCACGTGGTGTTTGCTTTAAATCATAGAATGCCTTCTTTAACCTACACACTTGGTTTTCATGCCCTTTCTGCACAAAGCCATGGGGCTGAAAAACATACACTTCTTCATGCAAGTCACCATTCAGAAATGTTGTTTGCGTGTCCAACTGATGTACATTCCAACCATGATGAGTTGCAAGTGCACAGATGCTACGAACAGTAGTCATTCAGCAAGGAGGAGCAAATCAATGCCTCTTTCGTGTGCATGACCCTTTGCAACAAGCCGAGCCTTATACCTATCAACTGTTCCATCAGGTTTACACTTCAGCTTGTATACCCATTTAGTGTCAATGGCCTTCTTGTCAAGAGGCAAATCACATAAAGACCAGGTACCATTTTTCATGATAGCATCATATTCAGATTGCATTGCAACCATCCAATGTTTAGAATTTTGTGCTTCATCAAACGAAACAAGTTTAGTCTCATTACAGAGACTAGAGGCAGCCATAACATAGCAATCTGATGCAAAAGAGGCACTATGAGAGCTTGAACGAGAACGATATGACAAAGGTGCATCTAATTTGCTGTCACACAAAATCTACACAAGCCATTTTGGCATAGTTTTTGCTTGCTCGATATCAACTCTCTCATCAACAAGTGCATCATGTAAATCCGCATCACAAATGATATGATTTGCATCATCACATGAAACCTTCAAAGGTTGAGAAGTTGCCTCATTAGGACTAGCACTAGACTATCCACTTGTAAACAGAGGTAGCAAAGTATCATACATGTCATTGGAGCTAACAGATGTCTCCTTCGTACATGAAAGTAAGGGCTACATTTGTGTTTGTCTATGTTGATGTCAAATATGCAATTTCCTATACCAAAACAAATATAAAAAAAAATTATTGAATAGTGCAATAAAATTTACTATATTTCTATGATAGACGAATAAAAATAATAATTCAAAAAGGCATACCAATATATATTTTTTTATTTATTTATGGTGTCAGGGGGAGGGGAGCCCAAAGCCCCTCCCTTAGAAAACCAAAGGCAGAAACCTTACTGCATGATTTCCTTATCCAAGATAACTTATACATATTCCTTTGCAACACTTTTCACGGTGCCACCGAAATCACCCTTAAGACAAGGATGGCAGGTGGACTTGGCCACAGGACATGCACCTATGGACCGTGTCGGGGGCTTTCACCACGTAAAACTGCCTAAAAATCTCGACGGGTGCTTGGGAAAGGTGAATCATGCCCCAAGGAGGGACATCGGCTCACAGGAGAGGTCTGAAACCAAAGCGAGCCTCCCATCTCAACTTTGGTGAAGGCGAAGCTATCCTAAACGAGTCATTGGCACGTGAGAAACTTTTATTCATTCACAATGGAACCTTAATGAGGGAGAATTTCATCATCTCCTCATCCTAGGATAAGGATCCGAGCATAAAAACGGGAGTTAATCCCCAAAAAGTTCCTTCGTGTACCTAGGCACAGGTTCACCAAGGAAGGAAGCTACTAAGACAAACTTAGCAACTTCCCCCCTCGAGTGCGGTTTGGGGTTCACCCAATGGGCAATCTTGATTCCGCGAGCCTCCCCTCCAAGGAAGCAATAGCACACTTCGGGGCTTCCAATCGGGACCAAATCAGGGCTTCCATTTGCTAAAGTTCCCTCGAAGCAGGCAAGCACAAGGGCAAGCAGCTCTCCAATCTAACGTCTCCTAAGGTCTTCCACCTCTCAACACTCTAGCATAAGGTGAAGTAAAGAGCCTCCGGCTTCAATTTGGTTGCAAAGCGGGCAAACACTCCTGCCTCTCCTCCTTTCAAGCTTGTCAGCAAGGGTAAGGACCCCTATTCTCGCCAACATTCGCATCCTACCCCTAGTTGGCAAGATTAAGCAACTATGGGCACTCCTGTGCAAGTATTTCCTGGTCACACCGAGAGCGAAGCGATCATAGGGCCCCAAGGCCACACTGTCATGCCTACGTTCCCACCGATCCCAAACATGAAAGCGAAGAGAAGACATAAAGCGAAGAGAAGACATCTTGACACCCGAGACATACCTTGCCAAGTTCTTGACGTCCAAGTCCATTTCCTAAACCTAGATTCAAGAGAGAGTCTAAGAAAGTCCCCCAACCAAGCCTTACTGCAAAGGAATTTCTCTTACAATCGAGCCCTCATCCCCTCGAAGAAAGCCAACAACGGAGGGATGTGAAATTCTCGATGCATGACGGCCGCCGCCACCGAAGTGGACTTGACTGACTTGCCACAGATCATTCGCATCCCCATTGCAACCAATGCTTCGAGAGGTTGGAGAAGCTTCTGGTCATGGCCCCTTAAGATCTCCACGCCATAAGTAATAACTGGGACAACACAAGCCTTAAGGATTGCCAACCTAGACCATGTGGGAAATGCACGTTTACACAACAGGTGCTGAGAGGCAAAAAGACTCTTACTTCTCTTATCAAGCCTACCTTTCAAGATAGTCTTGACAAAAAATTGGGAATCAACCTCCAACCCTAGGTAGGTGTCCTCCTCCCCCACTAGTAAGCAAGCTCCCCCTAGCTTATGCGTTGCCATCCTAACACCTTCTAAGTCGCTGAAAAAAAAAAAACATTTTCCATACACTTATCAATACCAAACTTCATCCCCCACTTCTCGGCCCAAAGACTAAGCATGTCCTAAGACTTTTGAAGCTTGGCGAGAGATTCAGCTAGTAAGAGAATATCATCGGCAAACAAAAGTCCTTTGACCTTTTCAAGACCGGGCACATCAAGTCCCCATGACTCATCAAGTCCCCATGACTCTCCCCCATCAAGGATGTCGTTAATATAAATATTGAATAATGTGGGGGATCCCAAGCATCCTTGGCGAACACCGCAAAGCACCGGGATAGGCTCGCTTAAGTGGTGTTCCTCCACATGAACCCGAACCTGAGAGGACCCATAGACAGCTCGGAAAAAGGTAAGAGCTCGGCCCATTAGACTGGCCGCTTCAAGCTTAAGAAACAAGGCTTCATGTTTAGAGAAATCAATATAGGCAATGAACGTTGGGAGCTTTTTAGCCACCCTCTGGAGTACCGCCTCTTGAAGGCATACGACTTGTCCAAGGCATTCCTGTTTCACTCTAAATCCAACCTATCCTCTATTAAAGAAGTTTCGAGCCTCGAGGGCATCCATGATTGACTTCACCAATACCGAGACAAGGATCTTGATGGCAACCGAACTGAGCGAGATGCCACGATAGTTGTCAACACAAGGTCCCTCTTGTTGGGAATGGAGACCACCACCGATGTGGCCGCACTCTCCGGGATCTTGCCCGTCTCGAAGAGGCCTTCAAGAACGCAAAGGAAAGCCCTTCCCATCTCAGTGTTGGGGAATGTGGGATCATGACAACAACCTTTGTCCCCAACAAGAATCCGAAAGAACTCAGGTGGGAGGCCATCACCCCAAGGGGCTTTGTGCCTCAACTTCCTACAAGCTTGACGAACTTCGAACCACTACACCGGTCCGTTAACTCCAGCAATCCTTGGCCACAACCTCACATGATGGTCTTTCCACGCTTCACCGGTCTCGCTCGTACCATCAAGGTCCCCAAAGACTCTTTCATAGTGCTCCTTCCAGATGCAGAGTTGCTCTCTCTTGTCCAAGATCAGCATGCCTTGACTATTACAAATGGGCTGAGAGGACATCACCCTCCCTTTACCTACACACCCCTTGCGCAGGTTAAAGAACTTCTTATGCTGTCCTTCACGAAGATAATCCTTTCCCTTTTCAACCATTCGTTTCATAGCGCGACAACCACTAGCTCTGATCGACCGCCTCACTTCCCCGACCTTAGCATGGTACCTAGAGAACAGCTCCTTGCCCTCGTCTGACGCCGAGTCCGAAAAGCGAACGCTCCTCCGCAACCAATGCGGTGCACTGACAAGTCGCCAAACTTTCAGCTCCAAACAGAACCCAGTGCGAGGTCGGGGAAGTGGTTTAGGACAAAGGACATTGTTCTCAGCAGCCAGTTCTTTAGCGATTTGGGTAAATTTCTCAAACCTCTACGCAGCATCCTCATCCAAGTCACATAATACACTCCACCGGTTGGAATGTAAGAAAGAGGGGCCTGAATCACCGAGCAAATCCCTCCTAAAGACAAGGGGACAGGGAGCCGGGGGCAGAGTAGCCTCCGCATCCGAGGGGTGTAGGTTACACTCCACCGGCCAGTGACCTGATAAATCGACTGAACATCGCACCCACCCATGTGTGAGTTGGCGTGCACAAGCTTCATTGACCACAAAGTGATCTAGAGCAGACTTGCTTTGTCCAAGCCACGAATGATACGTGAGTGCCGATCCACGGACGGCCAGGACCAAAAGTCCCTCACAATTATCATTAAGCCATTTCTCCAAGTGCTTTCATTTCATATTGTAGTGCCCCCCCCCCCCCCCCCCAACAACCAATGGAAACCAAGGCGAACAGAAAGCAATGATTTAGAAGATGATTCAAAGTGAGCGAAGGATAGGATCGCCTGATACTGATAATATATTGGTTCCAAGAATTGAAGCCCAAAGAGAGTATATTCCTTTCAATATAATCCAAGAAAAAACAGAGTAAAATTATTCCAATAATCCAGCTGTAATAAAAATACCTTTTTTTAAATCATTAAATACTTCTAGCGATTGACTTTCCTGCATCTAAAAAAGCTATCAAAAGGTCCTGTCATTTTCCACCATATCCCATGCATTCAAATCTGTAAATTATCCTCGCACCATGATCTCCGGGTTTGTAAGTAATCATAGTTGAGGAATTAGAACGATGCAATCTCATTGTAAGTAAGATAAAAGATTCGAGAAAATGCCATATTTTCTTTCTGTAATGTGTATACAACATAAACCAAAGAATGATGTAAGACTTTTATGATATGATACAACATACATACAAACTAGTCCTAAGCTTTAAGGGGTGTCAGCATTGTGGCCCCACCACCATGTAAATTGCAGGTTGGCTACTGATGTACAAGAAACTAACTCATTAGACTGGATGTTAAAGGTAGAATCAATAGTCCTGTTTATGCATATAGTAATTGGACTCAGGCAATGTGCCTGATTGAGAGCACAGGCACTCTGGTGCTGGACAGGTGTAGATCGATGCAGACGGCTTTCTTAGTTCATGCCCTTTGACATCACTGCGATACTGCATAATCTGCATCTCTTTGCTGAATGTAGCCCAGCTGCAATAACAATCTAAAAGAATTGAGTTCCTCTAGCAAAATCGATTCTTCATTACTTTAAGTTCATGTACCTCATATCAGGAGCACCCAGTAGTAAAGCCAGTTTCCTTTTATCTGGTTTGATAGTCTTAGCATGTCCATTATTTATGTATCGTCTATGACCCATTAAAAATTGAGGAAAATTGCCACCCTGAGTCGTTACAAATACTTCACTTTCTAGGCATACTGTGTAATCCAAAGCTGCAAGTCGAGATGAAAAGTTCTGCAAATCAGAAATATATTCACTATCAATGATATACATCCCATAGAACATAAAAACCACTCCAATATACATAAAATTGACAAGTATCCACACCTTGAAGGGCATGAGCTCCTCTGGTGAGAGCAATGTCTCTTTCGTGTAAAGAAAGGGAAACATTTGGTGCAGAGGGGCCATGTTCTTATCTGCATTGTAGATCTTCCCTGATGCAATAAAAATTGGTGTATCATTTTGGAATCCCATACCCCGTAACATGAGGCCAACCTGTGAAATCACCACACAGCAGTCACACAGATGTAAATTAAACATGGCATCATCATTTGTTCCCATCACATCAAATGAGGAAAAGCAAACAATGGAAATGAACATGCCAAAATAGAAGCTGATTCCCAATATGAAGTAGCAGCACACACCTCTAATGGTGTCATAGGACACTTTCCATTCATCCTATTAACATCAGGTCTGATCACACGACCAGGTCTGCGAAACTTTCCCCTCCAGCCTCTTTCCCTTGCTGCATCAAGTTCATACTGCTCTTCTTCCCCCCCATCGTACAGACAGCATGAGAATGCCACCATATCCTGTTTCTACTTCATTTCAGTACTGGCACTACTGTTTCAATAGTGTTTGAGATGCTTAATCCAATGAGGCTACCTCTTCAAATCGGAGATGTACAGCAACATATTTTCCACCATATTTGACACTCTGCTCTTTCATACGTGCAACAAGTTTCTCACCAACAGCTCCAATAGGTTCTGCAAATCTCAGTGATTCAAAATTCGCAAAACATCTAAGTTGCTGTATAGTCAGAGGAACTTCACTGTGTGATAGTCTGTTGGCAAAAGGGGACATCCGCACAACACTGCAGAGCAAAAATGCATATACACTATGAGTAGACTACACAAGTTCTGAATGCTATGAGTAGACATGGAGTGAAGACTTATGGATGCCCTAGTCCTGGAGTATCATATTCATATGCAAAATGCCGGCATGGCAAAATTCCATATTCATATTCATATGCAAAACTCCATATTCATATTCATATGCCCTAGTCCTGGAGTGTCATATTCATATGCAAAAATCCAGAAAACCCTTTTGTCAGTCGTGAAATGTCCATGGTACAAACACAGCAATTCACTAGCCTCTATGTTTTATAAAATAACAGTAATCATTTAAAAACAAAACCCAAAATGCCGTCCTAACTCTCCTTGATATCATCAGTCTTGTAGAAGCAAACATAAACTGACTGCCCACTTGAAATAATCAAACCTGTAACCATTGGAAGGACCCAAAAACTCACCCATCCTCAAGTAGTTTAGGTAGGACAGTTTCTTGGTAAAAGGAAGAGGGTGCCCATGCTTTGACCTTGAAGTTATGAATTAAACTCATGTTATATTGGACCTTCTGCATGATATAGTCTGGCACTTGCCTCACAACTCTGACATAGTTAGCAAGGGACTCAATGAAGTGCTGCTCATCATAAATATCACCAAACGAACTGCCCCATCAACAAGTGATGTATAATTCCATTAGTTTTGAGTTATCTATGGAGAAGTAGAGATAATATGATTATGATAAAAAAAAAACCCTTCTAGATGAAAAATAGACCTCTGGTCTTTCCAAACACTATTCAAATGAAAATGTGGAATTACGAGGGTTGCATTGAGTAATCCTGCAACTGCAACAGCATTACAAATCTGCACGTTTTAAGAAAAATAAATATATTTCAATATGCTATGCGCCGTTACAACTACAATCACTAAAGGTACGTCTAGTGCATACCGATGAGCGCTGTTGATTCAAACCACCATTAGCTTCAATAATTATGAATCCACCTGGTTCCTGCAAGCCTAGAAGCCCATCAAGTCAAAAACAATTCGACTCCAAAATTCTGAGAGGACAAGGTTTAGATGAAATAAGATAGAATTGAAAAAAATATGATGTTGGGAATTAGCTTGCTGGTTTCTAGGTTGACAATAATCAAATTGATGGGTGAATGGTCATTCTATGGTTTGAAACCTTCAGATAATCATCCTCAAAACTATCATCGGAGTAAAAACACATTGCAAGTAATTAATTGTTATTGAACTTCCATAACATCCGATTAAATGTCTATACCACATTTGCAAGAACAATATTCGTTAACAGCATTTTCGCATGATATTTGCCAAAAGCATTCGGAAGCCTTCAAAAATGAAACTATCAAAGCAATCTTATTAGTAAACTCACCTTCTGAAAATTTTAAGCCTTCTAAACAAGGTTTCCAAACTTCTGTCCCTGTATGTTGCCATGCATTCATTACCTGCAATAAGCAAAAAACATATTTCAGCCCACTAACCATGTCTACAAAAATCAGTAAAATGAATAACAGCTGCGTAACAGGCCAATTCTAAATAGTTGGCTGATCCACAGCAGGAAACTAAAAAAATCACAAATGCTCTTCAGAACCAGAAATTTCCAGAATGCTCATATTTACCAAAAATTCCAGGAACCCTAATTTTAGGACTTAGTCAAAATTTGGTGAAATATGGTCAAAACTTTTATGGCATCATTGAAAAGTACTCATTGAGAGCTTTCTAATAATAAATAATACTTCATCATTTGACCTTATTTTGCACTCCAAATTACAAACCCTAAATCTGCTTTTAAACCTTGCTTTTCATCAATTTTAGCCAATGGTTCAGATTTAATCAAGTAAAAGCATATCAAAAGGAAGACAAATCATAGGCAAATAGCTTTTTACTCTCAAAAGCAAAATTAACGCCAAAAAAAAAGCCCAATTTTTGTGTAAATCGTAAGTGTTTTATGCTTTTTGGAAGAGTTTTTTCATGAGCTTTTAGTGACCTTGCCTATGCTATATAAGGAGGACATTATGCCCCCTCTAGATTATCAATTCCTAAGCTAATCGAGCTACACGCTCTAGGGCGAAGAGCTAGGAGGACTCAAGGAGGAGATTATGCAGATTCGGAGGAGTTTAGGACAAGCAACCTTTGTTCTCCTTCACACATCATTGTGTGCTTGCTGATTTTGGAGAGGACTAGTACCCACATTAGGATTTGTTCAAGTGCTGCTGCTGTACCAGGCCTTCGCCTATCATTTCAACACTAGGAGGGACTATTGCTGCTGCTCTACATCAGTGAAGGCCTAATTTCAGATTAGGGTTTGCTGATTTGACTGTTTGGAACAGTCCATATCCTTATATTTGAATTTTGAATATAATCACTCCCATAACCTCTTGGACACTTATCACACTATTTTTTGTATCCAGAACCCTTAGATTCAGCTTACATTCAGTTTTTTCTATCATACACTGTGTGTGTGTGTATATATATATATACATATATTTGTGTGTGTACCACACACACACACACACACACACACACACACATATATATATATATATATATATATATATATATATATATATATATATATATATATATATATATATATATATATATATATATATATATATATATATATATATATATATATATATATATATATATATATATATATATATATGTGTGTGTGTGTGTGTGTGTGTGTGTATGTCTCTCTCTCTCTCTCTCTCTCTCTCTCTCTCTCTCTCTCTCTCTCTCTCTCTCTCTCTCTCTCTCTCTCTCTCTATCTATCTATCTATCTATCTATCTATCTATCTATCTATCTATCTATCTATCTATCTATCTATCTATCTATCTATCTATCTATCTATCTATCTATCTATCTATCTATCTATCTATCTATCTATCTATCTATCTATCTATCTATCTATCTATCTATCTATCTATCTATCTATCTATCTATCTATCTATCTATCTATATATATATATATATATATATATATATATATATATATATATATATATATATATATATATATATATATATATATATAGCAAACAGATGTCATACACAAAAACCGAAGAGCTGAAATATTCTTTTAAGATGAAGAAAATACAAAGTTCAAAACACTGATAAACATATATACCATAAATTCAGATTTATCTGGCCTTGCTAGCCAAAAGTATGAAGTGCTTAGACACATAGGTAAGATGAGAAAATACAAAGAAATCCAGCAAAAGAGTAACACGTGCATAAGCCATAGAAATGAGAGCAAGATCAATAACAAATAATCAGTCAAGAATAAAAATAATAAAAAAATGAGTGATATATTATTGAAAATTTAATGAGCAGACTGCAGTAAATGACTTCCTAACACAAAAAATAATAGTAAACATCTATTATACAAGTAATGTCATTAAAATGAAATTGAACACAAGATATCAAACTAGCCAAATGATCAAGGATTAATTGAATATATGACAATATTCCTCAACTGAGGGTGAATGTGGCATAATCAGACTTAACAAATAATGAATTGGAAACTTGACTCAAGTTCCAAGGTTCAATACCCATACATCAACTTCACGCTAGCCCTTGAAAGTAGGGGATAAAAGAGGATGCCCTGGCTGTGTGAATTGTTCTTTGAAAATTTCAAGCCTAAATCGAAAAGGCCGAAGACCAAAGTTCCAAAAAATAACGAACAAAACAAAAAGACCCAAAGAAAAACGAATGTAAATAAAAATATACAAAGTTACATGCTCTTCTTTGAATTATGGTACACACATTTATACATTTGGATCTATCAAAACTTATGAAGTAAAGGTAATGATATAATTAAATAAATAACTATACACACACTTACATACATGCATACATTTTGTTGTGGGGAAAGAACCAACACTCTCAAACATG